>JAVDBV010087528.1:10104-21791 GCA_032619315.1 Piper longum | reverse complement strand
ACCCGGCCACGGTGTCGGTGGCAAACAACGTAGGCGGCAATGACGGCAGACGACAAGGACGGCAGTGGTGGAGGGTTGATTTTTTTTTACAAAAGTCGATCTAGGCCATTCGATTAAATCCAACCGCCCAAATTTAGGTCGACCCGAGAAAAAATTTCGTTCAGTCGCCCATAGTATCTTTTCCCGTAAGAAAATATTTCATAAAATTTTATTTTTTTATGCTAACTAAATAAATCCAAAGGTTATTTTTTCGGAGTTGTTTGATTATGCAAAGCTTCGATTTGCCCTATTCACTTGGTATGGTAGTTTCATCGATTGTCTCGTAGTCCGGGATGACCCGTGTCAACTTGGAGGCCATCGTAGTCTGAGACGCGCATCGCTTGAAATTGGAATTTGGTGCGGGTAAGCAGTTCGTGCTTTTCTTTTTTGTTGGTTTTGGTTTTGTATCCATGGCGGAGGACGGTGATGGGGTGTCGGAGTCTGGTCCAGTGGTTCTTGATATTAGCTCTGATGAGGAAGGCGAGTCTGCTGACTGGATATCTGAATTCTTGAATGGGGATATGGATGGGAGCGAAGACGAGGATGTTGTGGTTTTGGGTGTCAACCCTTCTGCCCCTGTTAAGGATTCGAAGGGGTCTGTGCAGCGACGTAAGTTGAAGTCTGGGGTTTGTGATGACGACGAGGATGAGTGTGAAATACTGGACGCTGACCCGGACGGTGAGAAGTGTGATGTGATGGATTCTGAGAATGGTAGTGATGATTTACTGATTGTTGCCGAGAAAGGTCAGGTACGTTTTTTATGTTTTTTTTGTTTTCGTGATGTTTATTTCCTTGGTTTGCTTTTATTACAAAAAAAATAGTAGGTCTCTGGAGTATGGTCTATTGAAAAGTTTGATTCTTGAGGTTAAGCTTGTGAGATGAGGTCATTGGTTTCCTCTCACTGTTATATTCTTTGAGATTGTTTTGGTATTTAATTTTGTTGTCATTAATTTGGTGCAGCAAACTGTATGAATTATGTGCGTTGAGACTGAGTTGCCATTTGTGATTTCATTCTCTATGCATCTTTACCTACTACTGGTTATCTGAATTGCATGTTCTACTTTCAATTCCTCTTATCATCCATTAGACTTAAATTTTTTTGGAATGGCTGGCGGGTTTTCTTTTAATTTAGTAGAAGTTAAGCTATTTTTCTTCCGGTGAACAAGAAGATTAATTTATGTATATGTCAGAGGGAGCGCAGTGTATTGGGAAGGATCATTTTTTGATGTGGCTAATCTGGATCTTGTTTTGAATTGTATGTTACTTGCTTGATGTTGAATGCATTATGTGATTATGATATTGTTTTTCTGGATGGTCTGAGATAATTTTTCCTGCTGAGTTATGTGGTTTAGTTTCAGAGCCAAGTTTTACTTGTTTAAGTTTCTTGTGCAGATAGCATGCCGTGATTATCCCCATTCAAGGCATTTATGTGTAAAATTTCCATTCTCTTCAACCTTACATGATAAGCATTGTGATCTGGTATGAGTTTTAAATAAAATTATATGCTACCCTGGTGAGATTAGAGACCTCATATCCTTGGCTAACTTTTTTTGTTGCACTTGTTTTATGCAGTGTCACTGCTATGTTTGTGACATGCCTGCACCATGTGTTTACTGTCTGCCTGATGGTTTTGACAATGGCCATTGTCATGCTACTGACAAAGAAGATATATGGAGACAGAAAAGAAAAATATTAAAGCATGGCATTTCTTCACAAAAGCTTCAAGACCTGTCCTCCTCAGATTCGTCATCTACGCTGAACCAGGTTCCATCTCAGATCTGTTCTGCCTCAAGGTCTGTACAAATACATAGTTATTTGAGAGTCAGTGGTGCAACCAGACGTACAGCAAATCATGGCCGTGGTCCACGTCATCTCAAATCTGTTTTCAAACCCAACACTTTATCATGGTGCCAAAGACCAAGTACTTTGCCACAGATGATAACTCCTAGGCAGATGGTTCCTCAAGGGGGACGGTTTGTAGCTGGCGCTTTCCAATCTCAAATAAATCCTAGAGTTAAAAGTGCACCATCATCTGTTGTGCCTTCTGTTGTGCAAATGAATGGAGCTAGCAATGGCTCATTTCATGATGGTCAGCCTCTAATGTCAAAATCCGATGTTAGTAGCCCATTGCATAATTTGCTTAAGCATTTGGATTTAGAAATGGAAGCACTGCAGGATACTCCGCGGCAAAGTAATGATGGGTTTACTGATGAACAGACAATGCCTGTTCGCTCTCGGTCACAGCCTTTGATAGATGTAAATAAGCTTGCCTGTAAATCCCAGCCGCAGGCATTTGAACAGTATCCTTTTCACTCTAATCTGGATGATTCTTGCCATCTGGCTGAGAATTTTTCTGCTCCTATGCCAGACACTGATCAAAATATGTTTAATGAGGTTTACGGCTGGACCAACATGGCATCTCAAACAACCTCAGTAAATTCAACAGCGGGCCCACCCTTATCTGTTTATAATGCATCATCAGGAACGGCTTACTTGGCTTGCTCTGGCTCCCCTCTTGAGGGCACTGGTATAGATACCGAGACACATTCCCTCATAGGCAAACCAGGTTCAGGTGTTCCTGCAGCCGATTGTATGATACCTCCAATGATTTATACTCCTAGCCCTTTGTACAATGATTATGATAGCTTATGGAGTGGCTAAGATCATATCAGGTTAGGGTATCATCTGTTTATTGGTTTTTGGCTGTTTTATAAATACCTGGTGCAAGATGATAATTTATTTGATCACAGATTCCATCATGAGGAGGCTTAAGGGTCTCCCCCATTTTTGGAAGTAGTATATGATTTGGAGTCTCGAGTAGCAAAGATAACTATCTTTGTAACCAAAGATGTTATCATGGCTACTCAAAAAAACAGGAAAAATGGAGATGTCGTCTTGAAGTTCAAGGTACATTCACGCTAATAAATCTTTCCCTGATTAAAAGAATGACCTGCCGTTTTTCTGTGGTGTTATGAATATTGTTTCTTGTTTCTTTGTATCCATGGGACTGACAGACGAGGCAGTTACATGGAAAGTCATTTTTTTGGCTGAACAGTTCACTGGCTTTTGATTTGGACTGTAGGTTAAGTTTGCTTGTGGATGAAAATGGCCATCTTCGTTGTTTTCCTTTTGTGTATCTCTACTTCTACTTGATTTTACCATCAAATTTTAGATATCTATGATGCAATTTCCGGTGGCTTATGATGCAGGTGGTGACTGAAGTATATTTTTTATTGAAATGAATGAAAATAATGGGAAAAGGCGGCAGATTGCGGGCATTGAATATGCTCCGTTAGCCTCTTCGTTGAAGCATTGTGTAGACGAGAGGCACTGTTGTTGTACATATGCTTTTAGAGAAGGCTGCTGCTATAAGCTTGTTCTAGAGCGACATTGATAATTGGGTATTCTGCTCATGCAGTTCCTTGAAGTTATTTATTTGTCAGTCATCAAACTATTGCTTTCTGCAAATAGCGTGCGCATTTTGTCTAGTGCACAAGGGATAAGCAGCTTCTAAAGAAAACTATTCAGTACTGCAAATTCCTTATTTGAATAAAAAAAGACAGTTGAACACCTGCACATACTCACTTTTACTCTTTTTCCCCCTAAGCACAATTAACAATACTCACTATTAAAACTACATCTAGAAAGGAAGGTGTCTTGAGCCAAAGATTGGAAAGGGCAGGTTACAAAACTTGTGAGTTGTGTAACATGGATATATGCATGCCATGCGGTTGGGAGGATTGGGATGCGGTGTTACAAGCTAATGAGCGAGCACAACTGGGATAGCGGTTCCAACTTGAACAAGTACGTTCTCGCCATCCTCACCAAGTGCAGCCACCTTCACCATCTCAAGCCGCTCCAAGCCTTCCTCCTCTCCCTCGGCCATGGGCCAAACCCATTTCTACTCCTTCAAGCTCGTCCGTGTCTGCGCCATCACCCTCTTCGAGATGCCCGACCGACATGTGCCTTCTTGGAACGCTGTGATCTCTGAGTGTGCCCAGAATGTGGTTTTCTCGGAACCTGTCTCGTTTCAGAGAATGGTGCTGTAGGGTGTGAGTCCCAACCATGTCACCGTTGTGTGTGCTCTCTCTGCTTGTGCTCATCTCGGCATGCGTCGGCTCGGGAGGTGGACTCATGGGTACATCTATAAGCATGATATATACCAGACATCCTATGTTTCCAACTCCGTACTTGAGATGTATGGGAAATGCGGTAGCCTGTTGGAAGGAAGTTGGGTGTTCGATCAGATTGCGGGCAATGATCAACTGCCCCACGCTTCGAGCCGGCCGGCTATCTCTGTTTTTGAACGGATGGTTTGCGAGGGTGTAGTGCCGGACGTGGTGACCTTCGTTGGTTTGCTTAATGCAAGCACTCATGTCGGGCTGGTAGACTGAGTGCTGTCATTATTTTGATATGATGAAATATGGCTACGAAATTGCATCTCGAATTAAGCATTATGGTTGCATGATTTTTTGGGATTAACCAAACAAGTCAAATACAAATTCTTTATTTTAACACACAAATATGAGAAGCACCAAATAAATAGAGAAATAAGACAAATTAATTTAAAGTGAAAATTTTAAATTTGAGAAAAAAATCACAGAGCAAACGACCAGATCAAATTACTATATCATAAATTTGATACAAAACAAATTTATAGAAGAACAAATTTTCAATACCAATTTATTATATTTTCTACAAATTTTGTATTGGCCAAGAAAGAAAATAAAAAATTACGGATTACAAATATAAGAATTTGGCGAAGTTACTATTGACGATTATAAGCGAATTTCAACAAAATATTCACATTTTTTCAATTCAAATAATTTTCTTCATCCCTTTGCAGCAACAGTTTTTTTTTTCAAAACCAGAAAACAAAAAAAAACAATGAAGAAAAGCATCGTACATTGTTTTTATTCTTTTCAACAAAATCTCTACATCTAGATTTTGTTGCCCAAAACAGGGTTGTAATTTCACTTATTTACGGAGGGATAACCCAACAAACCTCTTCTTCCCGACGCCATGAAATACCTTTAGCCAGCATGTGAAGCTCTATCCATGCCTGCTCTATTCTTGCAGTAAACATGTTTCTCCTATGACACAATTTTAGTCATTATATCTGAAACATTCATTTCAGTATGAATTTTTTTTACTTCAAGAGATTTACTCTCCAATACATCTCTTACTCAGTGATATCTCACATCAATATATTTGCTCCTTGAATGAAAACTTAAAATCTTACTCAGGTGAATTGTAGTTTGGTTATCACAGTGTACAATATATCTGTCTTGTTTAACACCATTTCATTCAAAAATCTCTTCGTTCATAATATCTCATTGCAAGCTTCTATAGCAGTAATAAACTCGGCTTCAGTTATGAATAATGCAACACACTTTTGTAACCTAGACTGCCAAGATATAGCACTATTAGCAAAATTAATAACAAACCCAGATGTTGATCTTGTTGTCTTTAAGTCACCTGCCATGTCTGCATCGATGTAGCCAACCAACAAAGATTTATCACTACCAAAACACAAACACATTTTGGTTTGTCACTTCTAAAACACAAACACATTTTGGATGTATCTCTCAAGTACCTCATTATCCATTTAACTACTTGCCAATGCTCTTTTCTCGGATTTGCTAAATGTCTACTAACCGTTCTAACTGCATATACTATGTCTGGTCTTATAAAAACTATAGTTTACATCAAACTACCAACTGCAGAAGCATAAGGAACATTTGTCATTTCCTTCATCTCTATTTCACTTAAATCACTTTTCTTTAACTTGAAGTGACCCCCAAGTGAAACTCTAAGTGACTTTGCATCTTTTATGTTGAATTTTTCAAATACATTTTCTATATACCTTTCCTGTGATACCCAAAGCTTTCCAACCCCCTTGTCACGCCAAATGAACATTTCCAATATTTACTTTGTTTGTCCCAAATCCTTCATTGTAAAGGATTCATTCAAGTTCTTCTTTAAATTTGTAATATTGGCCCCATCATGTCTTACAATCAACATGTCATCCACATAAAGCAGTAGAATAATAAAGTCACCATCATCAAACTTCTTGATGAACACATAGTGATTAGAAACAGACTTCTTGTATCCATTTCTTTCATACAAGAATTAAACTTTTTGTACCACTATCTAGGAGCTCGCTTCAAACCATATAAAATCTTTTTCAGTCACACTATGTGTTCCTTTCCTCTGATTTTAAAACCCTCTGGTTGCTCCATGTATATAGTCTGTTCAAGATCACCATGAAGAAAGGTCGTCTTCACATCTAATTGTTCAACTTCCAAATCTAAATTTGCAGCCAAAGTCAGAACAATTCTAATCGAAGACATTTTAACAATTGGAGAAAAAATTTTATTGAAATCAATACTTTTCTTCTGTCTAAAGCCCTTCACCACCAACCTTGCCTTCTATCTTAGATGTGTATTGTTTTCTTCATGCTTGATCCTTTAGACCCATTTGTTCTTCAGTATCACCTTCTACTTAGGAAGATCTACCAACTCATAGGTGTGATTATCATGCAAAGATTTTATCTTATCTTGCATTGCCTTCAACCACTTCTCCTTTTTTACATGAGCTTTTTTCTCATTGAAATTTTCTGGTTCTTCGCATTCAGTGATTGTCACATATTTTGATGATGGATATCTGGTTCACAAGCTAATCTCTTCATATTAGTTGGCTGTCGTTGATTAGAATCTACCTGTTCCTGTCCAACATCAACAAACTCATTAGAAATATCATCCAACACCACATCCTCACCCTCATCATCACTAGTGGGGGAATAATTATATCATCCTGAGCCGCCTCTTCACTTCTAGTTTAGGTTGAATGTTCTTTTATCTTTTTCAAGCTTTCCTGAGATTTCTTTTGAGGAACTTCTTCCTTGCCAAACTCCTCAATTATTTGATCCTCCATGAATTGCTACGAATCAGTTTTCTATTTTTAGGATCCCAAAGTTTGTATCCAAGCTTATCATCACTATATTTCAGAAAAATACATTCAACGGCTCTAGAGTCAAGCTTAGCCCTTTGTTCCTTGAGCACATGTGCAAAGGCATTACAACTAAAGACTTTCAAATGGGAATAACTGACATTTTTGTTACTCCAAACCCTTTTTGGTATGTCATTGTCCCAGAAAAATGTGGGAGATCTATTAATCAAATAACAAGTTGTGCTCATGGCCTCACCCCTGAAGCTTTAGGGAACTTAACTAAAGACAATATACTTATCACCCTCTCAAAGATGATCCTATTCATTCTTTCAGCCACTCCATTATGTTGAGGAGTATAAGGAACCGTCTTCTCATGCCTAATCTCATGTTTGCTACAATATTCATCAAACTCAACATGACAATATTCACCACCATTATCACTTCTAAGGCATTTCAAGAGTTTACTGGTCTCTCTTCCAACCAATGCATAAAAATTCTTAAAGATACAAAAAACATCACTTTTATTCTTCATGCCATAAGCCCACACCTTCCTAAAAGTATCATCAATAAAAGTGACAAAATAAATAGAACTGATAAAAGATTTTACCTTTATAGGCCCACATACATCAATATGTACCAACTCAATAACTTCTAACTTCCTCATACTTGTGCTTGCGAAGGATGTCCTACGTTGTTTACTGACCAAACAATGATTAGAAGGATTAATTTTGATACCCTTGACCTTGGGAAGGAGATTTAGCTCCTTTAATGTCTGTAGTCCTTTCTCATTCATGTGTCCCAATCGGTGGTGCCACAAATCAGCAGTGGAATCAAATAAGGAGATATTAACCTTTCCTCGAACTAGAATCATCTCAGTCTTGTACATACTACAACATTTTTTCCCTTTAGCAACAACAAGAGAACTTTTCACAAGTTTTCACACACTTTGTGAAAATTATAAACCAAATCCTTCATCATCAAGCACTTCGGTTGACAACAAACTCATCCTCAAATCTGGAATATATCTAACATTTTTAAGCACCAACTTGTATCCCCATGTTTGTCATGGTATGCATATTTCCAAGTCCCATAATTTTAGAAGTGTCACTATTTCCTATTTTCACTATACCCAAATCTGAAGATTTATAGGTAGTAAAGAAATTTCTGCTTGGAGTTGCATGGAATGATGCTCCCAAGTCAACTACCTAACTAGCGTCACAATAAGCCATCAAATAATCATTCCCATAATCAGAAAGAATCACTATGTCATCATGTACAACATTATATTTTGTTTTCCTTGTTCCTTATTGTCCTTATTTTTCAAGTCATTTTGAATTTCTAACAATCTTTTTTGATATGACCTGTCTTGTCATAATAATAACACTTTAAGTGTTTCGTAGATTTAGATCTTCCTTGACTGTTGTCCCTTCTGTTTATGTCTCTATTTCATTATCTACCTCTTGCCGCTTTTCACACTAATGCATGGGACCCTGAAGTTGGTAGAGATTTTCTCCTCACCTCTTCCTTCAGTAAACTGCTTGTTACCATGTCCATTATGAGTTTTCCATTCATAGTAGCAATGCTCAAAGAGATCACCAATGTTTCCCAGCATTCTGCCAATGTGTTGAGGAGCAGGATAGCTTGCTATTCCTCATCTAGAGTCATCTTCATCCTGGTAAATTGAATACTAATACTCTTCATCTCATTGAGATGATTACTTATGTCACTTCCATCCTTATACCTAAAATTAACTAATTTTCTTATCAAAAGGGTCTTGTTGCCAGCAGTATTCCTCTCATAAACTTCTTTGGGTTTATCCCATATAGCTTTTGACGATGTTAATTTAGATACATGATGATACACTACTTCATCTATCCATTGTTTTGAACAAGCTATAGCCTTCCCATCTAATTTATTCCAGTCTTTATTAGTCACCTTTGCCGGTTTCTGACTTGTGATAGGTTCAAACAAATCTTTAGAATATAAATGATCAATCATTTTTTCTTTCCAATAGTACGAGTTACTCGACCACTTAAGAGATATCATTTTAATATGATTCTCATCAACCATCTTGTTAAAATGGATCAAGTAGTAAGAATTGAAATGAATCCCAAACTTGAACTAGTAATTAAATTGTTATATTGAATGTTCATTAAGGCCCCCTAGAATCTGATTCTTACTCTATATACATTGATCGACTCACATTAGAAAGTAACCAACAAAATCTATGAACAACTGCAATTTCATTTTTTGTCTACTAAAAGTTTGGTTAGGAATTGTTTGCTCGAGTAGGTTTATAATCGTGTGCATTAAAACTTGAAAGTTGAATCTAGATGACCCGAGACTCATCCATGGGAAAATCCTCAAACGAAAATAGTAAGAAATAGTTAGCTAGCTATTGGTCGATAGCTTGCGCTGGACAGACTAAACATGGAGATAAAGGAGTCAAATCCTTTCCCAAATTGCAAGAAGTGCATAACAATGACAAGTACTAGCAACTAAACAACCCGATCCTTCTTAATGATGGGTTGCCCCTCCTTTAGAAATACATGAAAATAACAACCCTGTTTTGAGCAAAAATCCAGATTTTCAAATTTTATTTGTTAAAAGGAATAAAAGTAATGTACGACGCTTTTCTTCTTTAGTTTTTGGGTTTTCTAATTTTGGAGAAAAACTGTTGTTACAAAGGGAGAAAGAAAATTGTGTGGATTGAAGAAAGGTGAATATTTTGTTGAGATTTGCTTACAATCGTCAATGGTAACTTCACCAAGTTCTTATATTTGTAATATGTAATTCTTCATTTTTCTTTCTCATCCCATACTAATTTTGTAGAAACTACAGTAAATTAGTATTAAGGAGTTTGTTCTCCTATGAATCTGTTCTATATCAAACTTGTGATATAGTGATTTGATCTGACCGTTTGCCCCATGGTTTTCCCCCCTAAATTTGGGGTTTTTCATGTAAAATTGGTTTTTTGATTTCTCTATTTGTTTGGAACTTTTCATCTTTATATGTTGAAATAGGGGATTTATATTTGGTTTATTCTAGTTAATCCTAACAAGTAGTATCATAACCTGGTTGATTTGTTAGTAACAAATTTTTGGGTTGGATATTTATTGCCCTCTAGGTGTTTGCCAATATTTCTAAGAGCCTAATTGGTGTGTTTGTGATTTATATTTCAACAAGATGGTTGATGAGAAGCATGTTAAGATGATATCTCTTAAAGGGCCTGGTAACTGACACTATTGGAAAGGAAAAATGATTGATCATTTGTATTCCAAGGATTTGTTTGAACTTATCACAGGTCAGAAACCGGCAAAAGTGACTAATAAAGACTGAAATAAGTTGGATAGGAAGGTTATGACTTGTATGAGACAATGGGTAGATGAAGTGGTGTATTATCATGTTTCTAAATTGACATCCTTAAAAACGATATGGGATAAACTCCAAGAAGTTTATGAGAGGAATACTGCAGGCAACAAAACCCTTTTGATAAGGAAATTAGTGAATTTGAGGTATAAGGATGGAAGTGACACAAGTGAGCATCTCAATGAGATGAAGAATATTATTATTCAACTTGCCAGGATGAAGATGACTGTAGATGAGGAATGACAAGCTATCCTGCTCCTCAACATTTTGTCAAAAAACTAGGAAATATTGGTGATCTCTTTGAGCAATGTTGCTCCGGATGGAAAACTCGCGATGGACATGGTAACAAGCAGTTTACTGAATGAAGAGGTGAGAAGAAAATCTCTACCAACTACAGGGTCTCATGTATTAGTGTCAGAAGAGGCAATGGGTAAATCAAGAAATAGAGACATAAACAGAATGGAAAACAGTCGAGGAAAGTTTAAATCCAGGAAGTACTTGAAATGTTATTATTGTGACAAGACAGGTCATATCAAAAAGGATTGTTAAAAGCTCAGGAAAGACTTGAAAAAAAATGACAACAAGGATCAAGTAGAAAAAAATGCTAATGTTGTACATGAGGACATGGTGATTCTTTTTAATTGTAGGAATGATTTTTTGACGGCTGATTGTGATGCTAGTTGGGTAGTTGACTCGGGAGCATCGTTCCATGCAACTCCAAGCAAAAATTTCTTTACTACCTATGAATCTTCAGATTTGGGTATAGTGAAGATGGGAAATAGTGATACTTCCAGAATTGTGGGACTTGGAGATGTGCATACAGTAACAAACATGGGTTACAAATTGGTGCTTAAAAATGTCAGACATATTCCAGATTTGATTCCAGATTTGAGGATATCAAAATTAGTCCCTGTGACCATTGTTTGGTCGGGAAACAACGTAGGACATCCTTTTCAAGAAAGTTAGAAATTTTTTAGTTGGTACATTTGGATGTGTGTGGGCCTATGGAGGTAAAATCACTTGGCAGTTCTATTTATTTTGTCACTTTTATTGATGATACTTCTAGGAAGGTGTGGGCTTATGACATGAAAAATAAAAGTGGTGTTTTTGGCATCTTTAAAAATTTTCATGTATTGGTTGAAAGAGAGACTGGTAAGCTCTTGAAATATCTTAGAAGTGATAATGGTGGTGAATATTGTTCTATTGAGTTTGATGAATATTGTAGCAAGCATGGGATTAGGCATGAGAAGACGATTCCTTATACTCCTCAACACAATGGAGTGGCTGAGAGAATGAACAGGACCATCTCTGAGAGGGTGAGAAGTATG
>JAVDBV010087528.1:0-10084 GCA_032619315.1 Piper longum | reverse complement strand
TGCAACTCCAAGCAAAAATTTCTTTACTACCTATGAATCTTCAGATTTGGGTATAGTGAAGATGGGAAATAGTGATACTTCCAGAATTGTGGGACTTGGAGATGTGCATACAGTAACAAACATGAGTTACAAATTGGTGCTTAAAAAATATTGTGAAAGGTTCTTTTGTTGTTGCTAAAGGGAAGAAATATTGTAGTTTGTATAAGACTGAGACAAGTCTAGTTCGAGGGTAGGTTAATATTTCCTCATTTGATTCCATTGCTGATTTGTGGCACCATCGATTGAGAGACATGAGTGAGAAGGGACTATAGACATTGAAGAAATTGAATATCATTCCTAAGGTCAAGGATATCAAAATTAGTCCTTGTGACCATTGTTTGGTCAGGAAACAACGTAGGACATCCTTTGCAAGCACAAGTACAAGGAAGTCAGAAATTCTTGAGTTGGAACCTACTGATATGTGTGGGCTTATGGAGGTAAAATCTCTTGGCGGTTCTATTTATTTTGTCACTTTTATTGATGATATTTCTAGGAAGGTGTGGGATTATGGCATGAAAAATAAAAGTGGTGTTTTTGGCATCTTTAAAATTTGTCATATATTGGTTGAAAGAGAGACTGGTAAGCTTTTGAAATGTCTTAGAAGTGATAATGGTGGTGAATATTGTTCTGTTGAGTTTGATGAATATTGTAGCAAGTATGAGAAGACAGATCCTTCTACTCCTCAACACAATGGAGTGGCTGATAGAATAAACAGGACCATCTTTGAGAGGATGAGAACCATGTTGTCTTCAACTAAGTTGCCTAAAAGCTTCTGGGGTAGAGCCATGAGTACAGCTTGTTATTTAATCAACAAATCTCCCACATATGCCGTAGACAGTGACATACCAGAAAGGGTTTGGAGTGACAAAAAGGTTAGTTATTCTCATTTGAGAGTCTTTGGTTGTAAAGCTCTTGCACATGTGCCCAAGGAGAAAAGGGGTAAGCTTAACTCTAGAGCCGTTGAATATATTTTTCTGGGATATGGTGATGATAAGTTTGAATACAAACTTTGGGATCCTAAAAATAGAAAACTGATTTTAAGCAAAGATGTAGTTTTCAGGGAGGATCAAACAATTGAGGACTTTGGCAAAGAAGAAGTTCCTCAAAAGAAATCTCAAGAAAGCTTGGAAAAGATAAAAGAACCTTCAATCTCAACTATAAGTGAAGAGGCGGTTCAGGATGACACAATTATTTTCCCACCTAGTGATGATGACAGTGAGGATGTGGTGTGTGATGATATTTCTAATAAGTTTGTTGATGTTGGACAGGAAAAGGTAGATTCTGATCAAGGGCAGCCAACTAATGTGAGAAGATCAGCTTGTGAACCAGTTCCATCAACAAGATATCCATCATCAGAATATGTGACAATCACTGAATGTGAAGAACCAGAAAATTTCAGTGAGGTAAAAGCTCATGTAGAAAAGGATAAATGGTTGACGGCAATGCAAGATGAGATGAAATCTTTGCAGGATAATCACACATATGAGTTGGTGGATCTTCCTAAGGGGAAGAGGGCATTGAAGAATAAATGGGTCTATAGGATCAAGTATGAAGAAAACAACACATAACCAAGGTACAAAGTAAGGTTGGTGGTGAAGGGCTTCAGACAGAAGAAAGGTATTGATTTCAATGAAATATTTTCTCCTGTTGTTAAAATGTCTTTTATTAGAATTGTTCTGGTTTTGGCTGCAAGTTTGGATTTGGAAGTTGAACAGATAGATGTGAAGACGGCTTTTCTTCATAGCGATCGTGAGGAGACTATCTACATGGAGCAACCAGAGGGTTTTAAAGTCAGAGGAAAGGAACTGATGGTGTGCAGACTGAAAAAGAGTTTGTATGGTTTGAAGCAAGCTCCTAGACAGTGGTACTAAAAATTTGATTTTTGTATGGAAACCAATGGGTACAAAAAGTCTCTTTCTGATCACTGTGTGTTCATCAAGAGGTTTGATGATTGTGACTTTATTATTTTAATGTTTTATGTGGATGACATGTTGATTGTAGGACACGATGGGGCTAAGATTGCAAGTTTAAAGAAGAACTTGAATGAATCCTTTGCAATGAAAGATTTGGAACTTGCAAACCAAATCTTGGGAATGTCCATTCGGCGTGACAGGGGAGCTGGTAAGCTTTGGGTGTCACAGGAAAGGTACATAGAAAAGGTACTTGAAAAATTCAACATGAACGATGCAAAACCGGTTGGAGTTCCACTTGGGGGTCACTTCAAGTTAAAGAAAAGTGATTTAAGTAAAATAGAGATGAAGGAAATGACAAAGGTTCCTTATACTTCTACAGTTGGTAGTTTGATGTATGCTATAGTTTGTACAAGACCAGACATAGCATATGCAATTAGAACGTTTAGTAGACATTTAGCAAATCCGAGCAAAGAGCATTGCCAAGTAGTTAAATGGATAATGAGGTACTTGAGAGGTACATCCAAAATGTATTTATGTTTTGGAAGTGATAAACCTTTGTTGGTTGGCTACACAGATGCAAACATGGCGGGTGACTTGGAGACAAGAAGGTCAACATTTGAGTTTGTTGTCAATTTTGCTAATGGGGCTGTATCTTGGCAGTTTAGGTTGCAAAAGTGTGTTGAATTATCCACAACTAAAGCCGAGTTTATTGTTGCTACAGAAGCTTGCAAGGAGATGTTGTGGACGAAGAGATTTTTGAATGAAATTGGTGTTAAATAGGATAGATACATTGTACACTGTGATAGCCAGAATGCAATTCACTTAAGTAAGAATTCAAATTTTTATTCAAGGAGCAAACACATTGATGTGAGATATCACTAGGTAAGAGATGCGTTGGAAAGTAAATCTCTTGAGCTAATAAAAATCCATACTGAAAGAAATGTTGCAGACATAATGACTAAAGTTATGTCAAAGGAGAAACATGTTTACTGCAGAAATGGAGCAGGCATGGTTGGAGCTTCCCACGTCGGCTAGAGGTATTTTATGGAGTCGGGAAGGGGAGGTTTGTTGGGTTGTCCTTCTTCTGGAAATACATGAAATTACAACCCTATTTTGGGCAAAAAATCAAGATTTGCATAGTTTGTTTGTTGAATGGAATAAAAGCAATGCACGACGCTTTTCTTCTTTGATTTTTGGGTTTTTTAGTTTTGGAGAAAAAAAGCTGCTGCAAAGGGAGAAAAAAAATTATGTAGATTGAAGAAAGGTGAATGTTATATTCAGATTTGCTTATAATCGTCAATGGTAACTTTACTAAGTTTTTATATTTGTAATCCGTAATTCTTCATTTTCTTTCTCATCCCATACCAATTTTGTAGAAAATACAGTAAATTGGTATTAAGTAGTTTGTTCTCCTATGAATCTATTATGTATCAAACTTGTGATATAACGATTTGATTTGACCGTTTGTCATGTGGTTTTTTTCTCCAAATTTGAGATTTTCCACGTAAATTGGTTTATCTGATTTTTCTATTTGTTTAGAATTTTTCATCTTTATATGTTGAAATAGAAGATTTATATTTGATTTATTCTGATTAATCCCAACACTTAAGAAGGAAAAAAATGCTACAGATTTGTAGACTTTGTTCTGTTTTTTGGTTGAAAAAAGTAGGCCACTACTATTTGAGAGGGAGAGCTTACGTACGTCCGAGTTTCTCCTTTTTGCATACCTTATAAAAGTCATAGTAAATTGCTATATATGTCAAGCGTTAGACTTTCTGATGTAATGTTTGTTGGCTAAAACTACTTGTTTGCAATTTCTGTTTCATGGAAAGGGGGAATATATAGTTGACTTTGTGATAGACAGTGTGCCGCAGCAAGAGTTCTGTAGCTACTTAATTTCTAATCATACGGGTTTCAGATCGAACTCATATAACTGTGCTATAGAATATATGTGTTTAGCCAAATGTCTTGGTATTAAACTAAGTTCGACATTATTATTGGTGAGTCGACTATGTTGAAGTTGCAGCAACTATGCGCCATAGTGTAAAATGACCTATATTCACCCAATTCCAATTCCAATTTTTGCTTCGTACTGTTAAAAGTAGCTAGCACTCCCCAACATCGGCGGAAAAATGACAGATTCCTAGCTAATTGGGTTAGCAAGAGCTCAGCCCATTGCTAACCCTTTTAGTGTAACGTTCTTGGTCAGGCCTTGGAGGGCCCAGCCCAGCCCAAAAGTTTAGAAAATTTTCTTGGGCAAACAAATGGGCTCGAACGCTATGGTAGAATGGGCTGATCTGGGCCTGCCCGCCCGGGCTCCGAGGGCCTCTATTTACACACACGTGCTTCACAGGGCCACCACAATAAAAGAGGGTCAAAACACAAAAGGGGCACGTAACAATTTCTTGATTAATGTAAATTATTTTAATTAAAAAAATTAAATTAATTAATACAGTCATTTTTTTAGATACCATTAATTAAATAATTTATACCAATCAAAAAAATGCTATATAAGGAATTTGTTGTAGAAATTGGTAAATTAAATTCCTGTCACTACCAAAAAAAACAATCTGTGTATTTACATTTCTCTGAGACCCCCGCACGTGGGTGGGACACATTCACCTTCATTCATATATGCCTTCTTCCTCCTAATTAGTCATATCCTTCGCTCAATTCCTTCCTCTTAATTTTCCCCATGGACATATACGTATCTTCATCTGAACTCGAATATTATACGTTCTAGCTAGCTACTATCAGGTGAAACTGGATCGTGTCTCGTATGGAATGAGCATTCAGGTCTTACCTGCTATCATATACATGACCTCCATCCATGGAAAAGTTCTATGTTTATAACTTTATAAATATGCGTTTGCCGTTGTAGCAAGCTTGGCGCCAGTGGTACCATTAATCAGTATTCCTATTATCCTTCGACTTAGAGCTATTTAAGTTCCCAAAACGGCAAAAGTAATGCCCCATTGTCTTTTTCCAAAGTAAAGATCAGTGTCATCCAGACTTCAGTGATCCAGATTTTGGTCCTGTTTTCTTCTGCTTCTACACCCAGAGTTCACTGGACAAAGCTGTGGCAGTGGGAAAGATAAATCCTAGAGAAATGGGCATGTGAGAAAATAATCTGAAACGAAAATTTTTAGTTGTGCCCTTTCTTTTTCATTCTATCTTGTCCCATTTTGATTTGACTACGTGTAGTCTACCTAGATTTCAACTAATCATCTAAACAAATATAAAAGTTGACTTTATTTGACCACAAAAGTGTAAAATTAAGTTGGCATACATAAAAAATACACTTACAACCCAATTGATAGAACAGAAAAAATACACTTACAGTACTTCATTAACCAAAATGTCTGGTTGGCCTCACGTTATAAAACCCAATTGGTAAAATATGGAAAAGAAACTTGCAATCACGCACTTCATTAACTTAAACACCTGCTTAGTGTCACGTTATGAAACCTAGTTGGCGGTACATTAAAAGCACTTGATAATTTGTTAACCCAAACATGAAGATAGGGAAGGAAGTTTATTAATGTACTACTAAATTAAGTTTTTAAATGCAAACTTAAATGTGGTGAAAGTGAGAAACTGAGTTTTTCAAATGGGAAGATAGATTCTTGAGGTGAAGTGAAGGTGGAGGAGGAAGTTCTTTATGCACTTCTTAAATGAGTTTCTGAAAACGATTTTAGGTGGTATGATGACGAGGGGGTAGGTTTTTTTGATGAAATATAATTAGGAGCATGACTTTTGAGGAGAATTAAAGACAAGGGATGTTGTTTCCAATCGTATCTCACAAACAGGTCTTTGAATCTTAACTAAGCGAAGAAATAGTATGAAGGTGTTGATGTAGGGTAAAAGAAAAAAATGAGATAAAAAATATAGGCTTTTACTATATTTTGTTTAATAAGTTTTTAAATATATACTTAATTAGGCGCAATGATGACAATGGAAAAAAGGGGAGAAAAATAATTTTCTTACAAAAATATATTTTTTCCTTTTACAACAATTTTTCTATGCATTTACATTTAATATTTTAATATTTTACGAAGTGAGTTCTTTGTTCTTGTTGAGATAAGTGGACTCCACCTAGCTCAATCAAAATGAGAGCATAAATAGGGCTAAAAAAAAGAGCAACAAAAAATTTCAGATCTTAAACCACTCTCATCGACCAAAATATATACTACAATTTGTCAAACATTGTCGTTGGCATCTTTTGATTGGTCCTCTTAAATATAGAACGGCCTTGGGCAAACCCAGTCAAAGTATTTTTTTTTTGGGAACTTAAAGTAGATGTTTTAATTTTGAATGCGAACATGCAACATTTTATTTTTTTGACCAAAGCAAAAAAAATAAAGAAACCCAACAATATTCCATGTTAATTTAGATACTGTGTATAAATATTCTACAAATTAGAAGCAAGTCAGAAAAAAAAAGATTGGAATATATAGCAGGTTGAAGAACGATTAAAATGGGGGGAGGGGAAAGTAGAGTTACTGATCATGAGTGGAAGAAGGGGAAGGAGAAGTAGAAGAATCGAACTTGTAATGCTTATCGACGGCTCCAGACACATCCCAGGTGCAAGTGAGGCCTTCGGGGATGATGACCAAGTCACCTGCCCCAAATTCAACGCACTCGGAGGTAGCCTTTGTGTGAGCCTTCACCTTGCCTTTGAGCAAATAGCAGGTCTCTTGTGCATCAAATTTGAGAGAGTACTTCCCAGGAGGACAACCCCACCTAACAAACAAGAAGAGATCATTATAAACTCGTCACAAACATGAATAGGCGATTGTAATAGCTATACGACCAAATCAAAAAAAAATACACCTGAATATACATGTTCTAGCTAGGAATCAAAGCAAAGAAAAGAAGCAGGATTGAAGAGGATGAAATTAATATATATGTATATACTTTGGCCAGGACTTGATGCCCAGCTGGGCTAAACGCTCTTGTGATGGGTTTCTCTCCACGGTGATTCTCAGGCTTGCGTCCGAAGCCGATAAGAGCTCTTCTGCGTGTGTATTCTCCGGGTGTGCTGCCATGAAATTAGCTTAGATCGATAAAGAAGAAGAAGAACAGGAAGAGTACATAGGAAGGGAGAGGGCAGCTTCACGTTGAAAATGAAGGGACAAAATGGGACCATATTAGTCTATGTATATATCAATGTCACCATTCCACATTCTCGTCCCTGGTCGAGCACCACATTTTTATCTCAGAAGTTTATGAAAAATACATTTACATCTTAGTGTCTTCTTCCTGGTAGTGATAATAATAAATATAAAAATTTTATTTTTCTTAAGCATAACTGTGTAAGGAGGATATATTTTGTCTCGAGAGATATGTAGTACACAATTATAGTCCCGTCAAAGAGTAGCCCAAAGTCAGTATGGTCAGGAGGTGCTCTCATGGCCGTTCGATGTCCGAGCTTTTTGACTGAGATGAAGGGTTGGAGGTGGAGATGCCGACCATGGGAGCGTGGGCCCACCACAGTCGTTTCTTGTGGATGCGTTGGAGTGAACGCATTTAATGGCAACACAATTATCGAAACGTGGACGAGCAATTTCCCAATTCCAAACGTGGTGTGACATGACCTGTGCCAATAAAAGCAAAATCACAGTAGAAAGAAAGAATTTTTCCCTAACTCATGGAGAGACACGGTTCGTGAATATGAAAAATTTGTATTTGATTCTGGGTGCTTAGAGACGGCTTTAATGTGAAGATAAATTATGAACAATGTACTTTGGATAATCGCATAATTGGGTTAGTGGAACTTATCGAATTGGGTCTAAGTTCTAACCAGCCACCCATCTAGTGCCATCTTGCATTAAAAGCATTTGCTACGTACATTGGTTTTTCATTTTGCAAAATAAGGGTGGGATAGGCACGTAGCACGGAATGGAATTTACTCGTAGGTGGATGAATTTTTTAATCAAGTGGGGGCTTGGTGCTTAAGCCTTAATGAACACCAGGATAGAATTTAGGATTTATTAACTCCGTCATTTTTGTACATGCCTTCATGGATGAGCCCTTCCTGCCCCCGTACATTCGTCGTGTTGGCATAGCGTAGCCTGTGTGGCGTGCAATGATGTAGGAATAGGAATCAAGAAGCTAATATACACAAAAATGGCGTTCTTCAACATGACTCGATCGCAATCATGTTCAACGTCCAACTGAAGTTTCCTCACCGAGCAATAACACAAGCACAAACCATCAATTCATCTACCAAATGCCTGACATAGTCTGTGGACTTGACCCTTTCAAAGTCCCTAACTAAAATAACAATGATGATTCCCATAGGGCTACAGCACCTATAGGGTCGAACATTCCTGTGGTCAAATGATTGGGATCGAATATGAAGAGAAGATGGTGATATTCTTAGCACTGCAGTCATTCAGTAATATGCTGGAAAGGTAATGCCACAACTTTCGGCCTCAACATTGTGCACCGCTTAAGACACTCTGTTGCCTTAAAGCCTACAAATGTGGATCCAATAGAAGAGAAAGAACTAGCCAGACTTGCCAACTTTTCGTTGTTCCACTTGACCAGTCAATGGGCACTGCATTTCCGTCCAGCTTATGGGAACCATAGTAGCTCCTAGAGGAATACAAAATCAGCAGTAAAAATCGTTATAACTACACGGTAGAACATATTTATACTACCCATTGGTAGACATCTTCAGGACCAATAATATTACCCACAACGTCTACATATGGTTATGCAATTATGTTTCCAACGCCCAGTTACCTCATGGCCATTATATGACGTAGTTTAAATAGCAGGCAAGTTACAAAAGACCAAATTATAACTCAACAATCTCTAAATACATGTTACTACATATTAGTTAAAAGAAACCTAACTTCCCACTTACAAACCACAAGTAGCCCCTTAACATTTGAAGAAACTTATACCTACTGTACATCATATTCTAAACAGCATTATCTACACATTATTGCAACTATACTAGGTTAAAGAACTCGGATTTTGTATCACCCGCTGATCTGTCCCATGTTCAAATCAATTACTTGATACTTAGGAAGCGGGCAACAAACTTCAAAAAGTCCTGACTATCAAAATTTGATTTTACGTATCCATTTTCCATTCCATCCACATTCTAAACGCCCATACTTACCATTAATGTCTTTGTTGCAGAACAGTATCTACTTTCATAAAATAAAGGAAGCTAGGAAATTATACCTGCCAGACTTTCAGCGGATATAACACCTAGTTCATTTCTTGCAGTTGAAAGATAGTAAGCTCGTGCATCTCCAAGAGAAAGCTAAATTTGGTCAAGTTATCTTTGAGAAAAATCCTTTAACAAAGTATCTAATGTTTGCTTGATCATATAAAAAATTTCTATGTTTGCAACCATTTATTGCAATGGAAAAAAAGGTAACATATTAAAGAAAGAATGTCAAGTGATAAGAGACTGCACCAAAGCAGTTTGTTAACCAAGAGAAGCACACAAAGGTATATCATAGAATGAATGCACTTATATTCCCTTCTCTTTTGCTGCATGTCACAAAATAATTGGTGAAACAAGAAAAGACACTGATGTCATATAGTTCAACTCATCACTTTACGATGTCAACCAAACTTCTCATGGTCTTCCTTCAACAAATTTTATAGATTGACTTCCTTCAAAACTTGAGGACAAATATTTTTCAACCAAAGGAGACCGATGACGGGCAATGTTTATTCAGTTCATGGTAATATTAGAATTCATAGTTGATTATGTTTTATTTTCTTTGTTTATGTATTATTAACTAGAGTTATTTTCGTCCAGTTTTATTAAATATAATTAGTAGACGTCATTAGTAGGGGTATATTAGTCATTAGGGTTTGTTTTAATTAAATTATGCCATATATATATAAAGGACGACATGTATAAGATTATTATTACTACGTTGAATAAGATTTTCTGATTTTGATTATACCTGCGTTGTTTTCCTTCTTGTTTGGTTGTTTCAAGTTTCATCAAGCTTGGGAATAGAGGTTTCATTGACTTCGTCGTTGGAGTCTGAAAGATAGTTATCAAGCAATACACTGGTACCATCAGACTCACATACCTCTAACGCAAAAGTAAGAAGAGTATTAAGTCTATGTAGCCTTCCTAACACTAGCATCCT
>JAVDBV010087526.1:8094-18779 GCA_032619315.1 Piper longum | reverse complement strand
AGATCAAATTGCCGACATCTTCACTAAGCCATTGAAGAAAGAAGATTTTATCAGATTGAGAAACGCACTTGGTATTATAAAACAAGTTTAAGGGGAAGTGTTGAAATATAAACTTGTTTTATAAAACTCAAAACAATGAAGCTTAATTCAAAGAAGCTTATAATGTTTTACACATGATAAATTACAAGTCAATGTTAGGTATATGTTAGGTGTGGTTTTTGTTGAATGTAGAAGTCAATGTTAGGTATATGTTAGGTATGGTTTTTGTTGAATGTAGAAGTCAATGTTAGGTATGTGTTAGGTGTGTTTTTGTGGTTTGTATTGATCTTGAGTTAATATAAATACCCCCTCTCATTGTGTGTTATATACAAGGAAAAATAAGAGAGAAAAATAAGAAGCAAAACTTCTACATTGTAAGAATTAAGAATTGAGTGTGGAGAGGTTGTTTGGAGAAGAAAAAGAGATTTTGTATATTTTGCATTTGTTTTTCTCAATATCAGAGTATTTTCTTGTCAACATCTATATCGTATACTTATGTGTCTGCTAGCGTAGATGGTGGAGAAGTGTGGGATTGGGAACCAAGTTGGAGTTTGCTACAGAGCGATATTTGGAGGCCTTCTTTGCGAGCCTTGCAACCATCCCCGAACCGCACTTCGCATATGCATGAAAGATGCTTGCTAAAATTTTTCTTCTAGTAGCCACCATAGATGATGTGTATGATATCTACGGCACCGTCCAGGAGCTTGAGCTTTTCACCCATGGTGTAAACCAGTTAAGTCTCAGATCAATTCATCATCTTAATTTCCATATCTTCTATATGGGTAAGAATTCAAATTAATCTATATCACCAGGAGTAACTAGATTGCTAGCTGATTGATCAACTCCTGCATGCAGGTGGGACGTGAACGCAATTGATCAATTACCAGAGTACATGAAGATATGTTTCCTTGCTCTTTTCAACGAAATCAATAAACTTTCATACCAGATCCTCAATGAGACGAGGATATTAATTGCTTTTTTCAAGGACATAACTTCATTCTAGAGTAAAATGGTAGTTGGCCATTCTTCTGCACGTTTCAGTGGGGAAATCTTTGCACATCATTCATGACTGAGGCAAAATGATTCCATAGCAGATACATGCCATCCTTTCATGACCGAGGCAAAATGATTCCATAGTCCATGCTTATTGTTGCGTTAATCAAAAGACTAAAATGGAGGATTTACAATTTTTGATGAATGACCCACTGCCCATAACCTTGACTTCCCTTCTTTTCCGACTGTGCAATGACTTGGGAGCTTCTGAAGTACATATAAATTGTTCCTTAAATTTATCTCAAACTTTTGTTTTGTAGCTCTACTTAACGGACCATTTGATTAATATATTTTCCATCTTTCTTTGTTCTATGTATGTGTAGATGGAGGCCAAAAGAGGTGATACTCCTGATGCGTGCAGTGTTATGCTAGGGACTCTGACTTGTCCGAAGAAGCTGCTCGTAGCCACATAATGGACTGGGTTGAAGACACATGGAAAAGGTTGATCAAAGAGTGTGAGCCAGCTTCTTCCTGTCCAAAGCTTTTGGCAAATTTGGCCATGGCTTTAGCACGAGCAGTGGAAAGTGCTTATCAAAAGGGAGATGCGTATGGAAGACCGGACCAAGAAACGAAGTCTCAGATGCAAACTATCCTCCTTCAACCAATTCTTATGAAGCAAAGATGATTGAAAATAAAGAAAAAAGAAAAAACTAACACATGGTGGAAACTTTGCCTTTGGTGATGGTTTTCCTCCCAAAATAATGGCAAGCTAAAATAATTAAAATGATTGAATTTGACACATGACTTTTGTTGGGTTGTCCCTCCCCGATAAATATGCGAAAAGATAACCTTATTTTGGGTAAAAATCAAAATCTTTTAAGAAAACGTGTTTAGTGCTATAAGAGAGATAAAAACAACGACAAACTCTTTTCTTCTTTAGTGTGGAGAAAAAGGACGACAAGGAGAAAAGGGAATAATTGTGTAAATTGAAAAAATGGAATGCTTTGTTTAGATTCGTTTACGATCGTTAATGATAACTTCACTAAGTTCTTAATCGGTGACATTTTTTCTTTATTCTCTTTATTTGTAATTAATACCAATTGTATAAAAGTTGTAATAAATTAGTATTGGGAGAATTTGTTCTCCTGTGAATATTTTCTACATCAAGTTGTGATATAGTGAATTTAATCCGAAAGTCTATCCCGTGATTTTTCCCCAAATTTGAGATTTTTTACGTAAAATTGGTGTTGTCCATATTGGTTGGTATTTTTTTCACGTTAAATTGGTGTGTTTATTTTAATTAGTACTTGTCATCCATTATGTGTTGAAATGAAGATTTAAGTGTTTAGTTAATCCCAATAAGTTGTATTAGAGCCCGATTACTTGGTTGTAGCTAATTTTGGGTTGAGGATATTTTTTATCTGCTAAGTGTTTGAGGAAATTTATAAGAGCTTTGTTGGTTTGTTTGTTATTTACATTTCAACAAGATGACTGATAAAAAACATGTTAAGTTAGATATCTCTTAAGGGGCCGAATAACTCATACTATTGGAAAAGAAAAATGATTGATTATTTATATTCTAAGGATTTGTATAAACCTATCACTAGTCAGAAACCAGTAGAGGTTACTGAAAAAGACTGAAATAATTTGTATGGGAAGGCTATGACCTGTTTGAGACAACGAGTAGTGAAGTTGTGTATCATAATATTTCTGAATTGATATCCTCAAAAGCTATATGGGATAAATTTTAAGAAGTTTATAAAATGAATAATGGTGACAACAAGACCCTTTTGATAGGGAAATTAATGAACTAGAGGTATAAGGATGGAAGTGATATAAGTGGGCATCTCAATGAGATAAAGAGTATTATTACTCAACTTGTCAAGATGAAGATGACTTTAGATGAGGAATAACAAGCTATCCTGCTCGTCAACATATTGCCATAGAGGTTGGAAACATTGGTAATCTCTTTGAGCAATGCTCTTCCTGATGGAAAACTCGCAATGGACATGGTAAGCAGTTTACTGAATGAGGAGGTGAGAATAAAAACTCTACCAACTTTAGGGTCTTATGCATTAGTGTAAGAAAAAGCAAGGAGTAGAACAAGAAATAGGGACATAAACAGAAGGGACAAGAGTCAAGGAAGGTCTAAATTTAAGAAGAACTTGAAGTGTTATTATTGTGATAAGACAGGTCATATCAAAAAGGATTGTTGGAAGCTCAAGAAATACTTGAAAAATAAGGATAATAAGGATTAGGGAGAAAATATACTAATATTGTACATAATGAATTGGTGATTCTTTCTAATTGTGGAAACGACTTTTTGACGGTTGATTATAATGCTAGTTGGGTAGTTGACTCCGGTGCATTATTCCATAGAATTCCAAACAAAAATTTTTTTACTACCTATGAACTTTCGGATTTGGATATAGTAAATATGAGAAATAATGATATTTCAAAAATTGCAACACTTGAAGATGTGCATATAACAACAAACACAGGTTACAAATTGTACTTAAAACTATCACATATATTCCATATTTGAAGATGAGTTTGTTGTCAACCGGAGTGCTTGATGATGAAGGATTTGGTTCACAAATGGTGGTGAATATTGTTCTATTGAGTTTGATGAATACTGTAGCAAGTATGGGATTAGGCATAAAAAGATAGTTCCTTATATTCCTCAATATAATGGAGTGGCTGAAAGAATGAACAAGACCTTCTCTGAGAGGGTGAGAAGTATGTTATCTTCAGCTAAGTTGCCTAAAAGTTTCTGTGGTAAAGCCATGAGCACAACTTGTTATTTGATCAACAGATCTTCTACATATGCCTTGGACAATGACATACCAGAAAGGGTTTGGAGTGACAAAACGGTCAGTTATTCTCATTTGAAAGTCTTTGGTTGTAAAGCCTTTGCACATGTGCTCAAGGAGAAAAGGGCTAAGCTTAACTCCAGAGCTGTTGAATGTATTTTTTCTGGGATATGGTGATGATAAGTTTAGTTATAAACTTTGGGATCCTAAAAATAGAAAACTGATTTGAAGCATAGATGTAGTTTTCAGGGAGGATCAAACAATTGAGGACTTTGACAAGGAAGAAGTTCTTCAAAAGAAATCTCAAGAAAGCTTGGGAAAAATAAAAGAACCTTCAACCTTAACTAGAAGTGAAGAGGCGGCTCAGGATGACATAATTATTATTCTACCTAGTGATGATGACGGTGAGGATGTGGTATGTGATGATATTTCTAATGAGTTTGTTGATGTTGGACAGGAACAGGTAGATTCTGATAAGGGCAGACAATTAATGTGAGAAGATTAACTCGTGAACCAGTTTCATTAACAAGATATCTATCATCAGAATATGTGACAATCGTTGAATGTGGAGAACAAGGAAATTTCAGTGAGGTAAAAACTCATGTAGAAAAAGAGAAGTGATTGAAGGTAGTACAAGATGAGATGAAATCTTCGCGTGATAATAATACCTATGATTTGGTGGATCTCCCTAAGGGGAAGAGAGTATTAAAGAATAAATGGGTCTACAAAATCAAACACGTAGAAAATAACATACAACTACACAAGGCAATGTTGGTAATGAAGGGCTTCAACCAGAAGAAAGGTAGTTATTTCGATGAAATTTTTCTCCTGTTGTTAAAATGTCTTCTATTAGAACTGTTCTGACATTGGCTGCATGTTTGGATTTGAAAGTTGATCATTTAGATGTGAAAACTACCTTTCTTCATGGTGATCTTGGAGACCATATGCATGGAGCAACCAGAGGGTTTTAACGTCAGAGGAAAAGACAGATGGTGTGCAGATTTAAAAAGAGTTTGTATGGTTTGAAACAAACTCTTAGACAGTGGTATAAAAAGTTTGATTCTTTTGTGAAACTTAATGAGTAAAAGAAGTATATTTTTTATTACTGTGTGTTCATCAAAAAGTTTGATATTAATGGCTTTATTATTCTTTTGCTTTATGTGGATGATATGTTGATTGTAGAATATGATGGAGACAAGATTGCTAGTTTAAAGAAGAACTTAAACAATTCCTTTACAATGAAAGATTTGGGATCGATAAAGCAAATCTTAGGAATATCCATTTGGCGTGATAGGGGAGCTAGAAAGCATTGGGTATCACAGGACAAGTACATATAAAAAGTAAGTGAAAAATTTAATATGAAAGATGCAAAGTCGGTTGGAGTTCCACTCGTGGGTCACTTCGAATTGAAGAAAAGTGACTTAAGTGAAACAAAGATGAAGGAAAGGACAAAGGTTCCTCATGCTTTTGTTGTTAGTAGTTTAAGGTATGCTATGGTTTGCACAAGGCCAGATATAACATATGCAGTTGGAACAGTTACCAAATGTTTAACAAATCCAAGCAAAAAACATTGGTAAATAGTTAAATATATAATGAGGTACTTGAGAGGTACATTTAACATATGTTTGTCTTTTGAAAGTGATAAACCTCTGTTGGTTAACTACATAGATGAAGATATCGCAGGTGAATTGGAGACAAGAAGGTTAACTTCTGGGGTTTGTTATTAATTTTGCTAATGGGGTTGTGCCTTGGCAGTCTAGCTTGCAAAAGTGAGTTGCATTATCTACAACTAAAGTCAAATTTATTGTTATTACAGAAGCTTACAAGGAGATGTTATAGACAAAGAAATTTTTGAATGAAATTGGTGTTAAACACGAGAGATACATTGTCCACTGTAATATCAAGAGTGCA
The DNA here is from genome assembly GCA_032619315.1 of Piper longum. NCBI lineage: Eukaryota > Viridiplantae > Streptophyta > Magnoliopsida > Piperales > Piperaceae > Piper > Piper longum. Next base: position 13,023 of record JAVDBV010087526.1, on the reverse strand, counting down.
ATATACTTGAGTAAAAATTTAAGTTTGCATTCAAAGAGTAAACACATTGATGTGAAATATCACTTAGTAAGAGATATGTTGGAAAGTAAATCTCTTAAGTCAACAAAAATTCATACTGAAAGGAATATTTCGAACATGATGACTAAGGTTGTAGCAAAGGAGAAACATGTTTACTATAGGAATGAAGCAAGAATTGATGAAGCTTCCCATCCTGGCTAAGAGTATGTCATGGAGTGGGAAAGGGGAGGTTTGTTAGGTCACCCCCATAAATACACAAAAAGACAACCCTAATTTGGAAAAAAAACCAAAGTTTTTTAAAGAAAACGTGTTTCGGATTATGAGAGAGATAAAAACAACGACATATGTTTTTCTCCTTTGGTGTGAAGAAAAAGGGCGAGGAGGGGAGAAGGGGAAAATTGTGAAGATTAAAGAAAATGAATGTTTTATTGAGATTCGCTTATGATCGTAAATGATAGCTTCACCAAGTTCTTAATCGGTGACATTTTTCCTTTATTCTCTTTATTTGTGATTAATACCAATTGTGTAAAAGTTGTAATAAATTAGTATTGGGGGAGTTTGTTCTCCTGTGAATATTTTCTATATTAAGTTATAATATAGTGAATTTGATCCGACAATCTATCCCGCGATTTTTCCCTAAATTTGAAATTTTTAATGTAAAATTGGTGTTGTCCATATTGGTTGGTATTTTTTTCACGTTAAATTGGTGTGTTTATTTTAATTAGTACTTCTCATCCATTATGTGTTGAAACGAAGATTTAGGTGTTTAGCTAATCCCAACAACTTTAATGCCCAATATGAATAAAATATTTATTTGGAGGTGGATTATTTTTCCAATCTATTCGAACAATAGAGTGCGCAGAGCCTCTTATGTGACTCGGGTGCATGTCATTTCTTTCGGGACCATGTTAAATAGAAGTCAGTGCGGAATCTTTGATATAAGACTAGGACCGAAAATAATGCGAACCCATCATGTCCCATATCGTAGGGCTCCTGTGAATATTTTCTATATAAAGTTACGATATAGTAAATTTGATCTGATAGTCTATCCCGTAATTTTTCTCTAAATTTAAGATTTTTTACGTAAAATTGGTGTTGTCCATGTTGGTTGGTATTTTTTCACGTTAAATTGGTGTGTTTATTTTAATTAGTACTTCTCATCCATTGTGTTGAAACAAAGATTTAGGTGTTTAAATAATCCCAACAAATCTAAGGCCCAATATGAATGAAATATGAATAAAATTTTTATTTGGAGGTGGATTATTTTTACATTCTATTTGAATAAATAGAGTGCGCAAAGCCTCTTATGCGACTCGGGTACATGTCGTTTCTTTCGGGACCATGTTAAGTAGAAGTTAGTGCAAAATCTTTGATATAAGACTAGGACTGAAAATAATGCAAACCCATCATGTCCCATATCGTAGGGCTCTATTACACTCTATCGTCCCCGTTATGAAGCTCCTAATCCGATTTTGTGGGTTTTTTCTGGGACCATAGGGCATTTGCCCTTCTCTTTGGTAGTTATTTCCTAAGTTGTTACAACTTAAAAGTGACAAAATAGAGAAATTGGCTAATTCCAAATTTTATGCTCCTTGTATATATCTTAAAATGACTAACCATTTTAAAGGACATATATTATACTCCATCTTATTTATAGTTGCCACTCAATCTCTATCCAACCTAAAAAATCGTAAGATAAATAGCTTTAAGACTTTAACATGCATTTCTTGAGTACTTGTACCACTTGAAGTGAGATACAATGTGGATGTATGTGATGTGCATTCATGTGATTATAAACAATAGAATGATAATATTTTTTTTAGTAACTAGGTGTCTTTCATGACCTAACCCGTCCCTTTTGACGAAATTGTAGACATATATATACACCTAAAGTAATTTTCCATTTCGATAAAAATTCAATTCACCACCTTATTATATCTCTTAGTCTATTACCTAAAATATTTCAACTGTAATGACATGACCACCTACGGATCTAAACGCGAAGAAGCTCATATGGGTTCTGAAGTGTGAAGGCTTGAAACGACTACTCTTATACTCCAAATAATATTGAGTAATAGTCATTTTTGAACATGCAATGAAATGTATCGATCAGATCATAAGCCGATTAAAGTCTATGTTGACATAAAAAAAAATTTTAAAAAAAGTGTATGTCATGGTGTGATCTCTTCTTTGCACAATTGCACATGCCCACTCATTCTTCTCACATGTCAATGTTCCACTTTTTCAAGTTATAAACGCCAATGGCACTTTACTTCTAGGAGACTCATGCATTCATACTTCTCTTCGTACAATTGGGCTTCATACACAGCATTCACAATTAGTTGCAGACTGCTAACTGGCCTTTCAATTCTTCTCTAAGAAAGAACAGAAATGGAAGGCGTTTCCTAACTGTAGAATCTAGGAAAAAGACCTCTCACGTCTTTCAAGTTGGAGGGCCAAGATGGGAACCAAATCATCAAATCTCTTGTTCTTCTTCATGCATGTCTTGCCAATTTGATCAACTTCATCACTTTTGACCCGACACCAAAATCATCACAATATAACTTTTCTTTTCACCATATACGCGGATACATGTAGTACTGCTGAGATTTATGTGATCCATGGTCAATCTAATTTCATGCATGGATATATTGTTGGGCCCATAAAATGGGCTTGAAACAACCACGGAAGACTTGCAGCAAGCATTCCAGGTCTTTCTTAATTTAAAAACTAATTTAAAAAATATGGTCGTTGGTCCAGATATATATATATATATATATATATATATATATACATTTATAGTAATATTAGAGTGAGGATATATATACAGAACACGTCCACAGCGGGAGGTGACGTACGGCTTTGGTTGTCCGTCTTTTTTATTTTTGGATTGAAGGAAACGCACGAGATGAATTTCTCGTGTCGCGGAGCATGACGATGACAAGACAGCTAAAAGGACATTGTTTAGTGGTTAATAACTCCGACATATTAAAATGGTTCCAAAAGAAAAGTTAGAAGAGTACCGTTTAAGTTCGATTAATAAAATCTCAACAATGTGAATTATGATCTCTTGTTGAATCGATCACATCGATCTGTGATTCCCGTGAAGGAAACACACGAGATGAATTTCTCGTGTTGTAGAGCTGGACAATCACAAGCCAGGTAAAAGGTCATTGTTTACTGGTCTAGCAATTCGGGCATGTTTAAAATGGTTCCCAAAGAAAAAAAGTTAGAAGACTACCGTTTTAGTTCAACTTATAAAATCTCAACAACGTGAATTATGTCTCTTGTTGAGTCATATGCACAAGTTAGCTGTCTTCCCCTCCTATAAATTTGTGAATCTATCTCTGTGATTCTGCACTGAACGACTCACGTGCACTTTACTAAAACAATATTGGTGCATGCAGCCATTGATCGATTTATTCGTCTCTCCAGGGCCTGTAGACATGGGCAAGGACACGAAGAAGCTCACTACGGATCCCGATCAATCCAACATGACCGGTATTATTCGACGATCCGCGAGTTACAAACCAAGCTCTTGGGACTACGATGCCATACTAGCACACCCCTCTAGTCACCACTTGGTAACTATTTCTGATATTAATTGAACAAATGATCTTTTGTTTTCTACAAGAATACAAATTTCAATATTGTTCAATTCGTCTATATATATATATATATATATATATCCGTGTGTGTGTGCGTGTGTGTGATCTTGAAGTTTCATCGATCATGTAGATGGAGGCATATGTAAAGAGAGAGGAGGAGCTCAAGCAGGAGGTCATTCATCATATGTTTAGAAAGGAGGATATGGAGGCAGTGCAGCATCTGGAGCTGGTCGATACCATCCAATGTTTAGGCCTTCAACATCTCTTTGTCAAGGAGGTGGAGAGCAGTCTCCAAACTGTGACAATCACTAGAAATTACAACGATATCGGTTATTACTCCGGGCGAACAAAAGAAGATGATCTTTATGCAACAGCTTTGCACTTCAAACTTCTGCGGCTGCATGGTTGTGGCTCGTCACAAGGTATCTTAATTATAATCCAAAACAAACCTTGAGCTATCAATTAATTAATACCCATAATTTCCGTGTTTTATTTATTTTATACATTGATTAAAATAGATATGTTCAAGAAGTTCGTAGACGATGATCAGGGTGCATTCAGAATATGTCTAAAGAAGGATGTGAAGGGCCTGTTGAGCTTGTACGAGGCTTCGCAGCTTGGTTTCCGAGGGGAAAGCCTCCTAGATGAGGCCAAAGCTTTCTGTGTTCATCATCTACAAGATCACGTACTTCAAGCGAAAAATTGTGGCGCCTTTGATCCAAACATGATTGCACAAGTCGAGCACGCATTGAAGTTTCCCTTGTGTCAAAGAATTCCATGGACAGAAATCAGATGGCACATAGAGCACTGTGGGAAGATATCAAGAGAAATACATTCCTCTTTGCTCGAAATGGCTCAACTCAACTTCAACATGGAGCAAGCCAGGCACCAAAACGAACTAAAATACATCGCAAGGTTACTATCTGTAATTTGTTGGGCCCTTCGGGCTCCAAAAGTGACTTGCAATAGGTTCATGGGCCTCTCTTAATCCAAAAGCTAGCTTAAGAATTAAGGCTTTCTCATTAGCCTATATACACGTCACTAGTTGCCTCCAAATGGGATGTGGGATTAACCCAACAATTCTCCCCTTCACACATCACAACACCAGAATCATCTCCCCCTCACCACATGCGGAGGCAACATATTTTGGTGAGGTATCTCCCCCTCACCACATGCGGAGGCAACATGTCTTGGTGAGGTTCCAGATGACACTAATTCGGGCCAACTTCGGACCAACCGACAAATCGGGAGACACAAATTCGGACCGGCCGACAAATCGTGTGGCTAATTAAGGCAACACCAA
>JAVDBV010087522.1:0-19221 GCA_032619315.1 Piper longum | reverse complement strand
TTATTTTGGAGTATAGCGGTATCGTTCCACCGTATATTAAATGAACATAAGGAACTAGGGGATTGTCCTTGATTTGTTTTATCTATTATACGACTTAGTGTTTTTATCACTAACGCGGAATTGCCTCCGCAGGTGTCCAGATTCGAGATTAGGTGTGAGAAGGCCATTGACAACCAGAGCATGGAGCAAGATAAAGAAGAAGACTCCTTTATTTTATTTTTGGAAATAAGTGTGGCTACTGGGAAACGGTCCTAGACTGTGTGGAAACCAATATTTTTATGTTGATGTTTAACTGTTATAATTCAGTAATTTAGTAGTTGTTTAAGTAATACCTAGCCAGCTAGGCCCACAATTATTGTGAAATATGGCGGGTCGTTACAGATAAATGCTATACACACTTGAGCTCAACATTAGATTTTCTTTGTTGCATTTATTTATATTTGATGTATTTTGATGTTTATTTGACAATGTCTTCCATTCTCATGACACCAAGAAGGTTATTTCGATCTATTTTATGGATCGAGTCTCACACACTAATAATATTAAACATGTCTCGACTTGATCGTAACATTTCTGATTCGGTTCTTAAGTGAACCGAAATCGGGGTGTTACAAATGTTGAGAGTCTCAATCCCTTCGCTCCTATGTTCTAGTGTTGTTCTATATCTTAAAAGGTACTGAGTCAACTATTTATATATATAGTAAACAATAAGTAGGAAAATAAAATTGATTAAACACGATAAAACTCTACTAGTAGTTGATCAAGAATAACTTAACTGAACATTAATCTTTCATAACAATTTATGTAAAATAAATAAAATAATTTATGTAACATGATCATCCACCCTTTACACTCAATTAAATTCCACCTTTGTGGCTACCTAGTTAGTTTGGTAGTTTATAGCTATGGTTTCTGGAAAACCATAATACTAAGTTATTAAATTAACTAGAACTCATTTAGTTAAATACCTTTATATCTAACTAGCTAGTCTTGGTAACTAACTATAAGATCAACTAAGTAATTCATCTTTATGACCTCTAGAAAGTTGGGTCCTTCAGACTTTAGCAAACTTGTTAGAAACTAATTTTCCTTTCATCAACCTAGGTTGAGTGGAATATAAAAATGAAACTAGCTATTGGTCTATTGATCCCCGGGGGGCCTTAAAATCTGAAAATTTAACATGTCAAAAACGTACAAACTGGGTTGCACCTAGATGCGCTGGTGAGTCTTGCATCTAAACTCCTATGGAGAAGTAGTGGTTGGCTACTAAAGCCATATGGTAAACCATAAGTGATCATATGTGTAACACCCCGTTTTGGTTCACTCGTGAACAACCCCAAAAATGTTACCAGCAACCAAACCGTTCACTAATCTACTTAATTCGGTTTTAAAGGGTTATTAATCCAGAAATCTCATACGAGTAGATGCTCGTGTAGAGTGGGATACAATAAATCCACCACTCGACACATCCGTTGTTAAAATAAAACACAGCAGACTATAGAAGTCAAACCAAAAGCGACTCTTAAACAAACCTGGTAGAAGCTCCAATCGTGTCCAAGCAAGCACTTAAGCAGCGAGCTCCTACTCTGTACCTACACATCAAACTAAAAGCTAATGCCTATTATGATCCATTTACACATCCTATAGCGTACACACACGCCAATGCATGCTCAAATCAATCACACATCATTTCCAATCCATACAAGATTTCCCATGCTACATTGCATTAGATTACAATACTTACTTAGTTTACCTAATTACTTCCTTATGATTCATTTTAATACAATTCAATCAAGCAAATTCACATTTTGATTACAATAAAACCATTAACACATCAATTCATCTATCCTAGCATGTTGTGCTAATTATTATCACTTTATGAAATTAAGTCAAAATTAATTATACCTCGCATTGTCGGCAATCGGCAAAGGTTAGGGTTTTGTCAAGTTGCTTGAGACTCAAATTCAGCATCCAGCGCAATCCGAAGTTCGATCGGGTTGGACTAGATGACTTGGGCGAAAGATCTAGCGAATTTCAGCGAATCCGGTTTTCCGATGGTGTTCGACAGTTTCCGATGGTTTTCCAACGAGTCAATCATGGCGGTGAGGATCACAATTGTGTGGACAACCGTCGGCAGCAATTAGTTCGCCGTGGTCGATCGGTTGTCCTATTGGCCCTCGGCAGGCCTAGGCGGCGGCGCTGGGCATGGGGGAAATGATCAGGGTCTAAAAGGAAGGTAACGTAGGAATAAAGGACATGAGGGGCAACGGGTGGCGATCAAAGTTTGGGAGAGAAAAGATTGGGGAGATTTCTCGAGGGCAATTTTGTAAATAAAAGTTGACTCGACTCCAACTTGAGTTAAAAATAATAACTAACTCGTAATAAATTTAAAATAAATCTATAAATAAATAGTAAAAAATTCCATAAAATATAATACACAGTATAACATCGCAATGACATATTCTATAATTAATAACCCAAATAAACTGTCATATAACATGTCATATTGTGTATTCAGCCTAAAAATAATTCTACAATCAAATACATAAAAAAATATTGCATACTATCATATACTCTAATAACTCATTTCTCATCATGTTTCTGACATTATCATCGCATACTCAAGTACACTTAACCCTCATTGCTCATAATTCACGACCGGCTTCGACTTAGTACATGGTTCATGAAATTAACTTGACTCTAACCGATGGTTGAACCGACTGGTTTGCTAATGTAAAATTTTGATTCAAATCACATGGTTTACAATATGCACTGTCAAGGATAGTGGCCAGGGTTCCAGAGTAACGGTCCTTACTTCAAGGAGATGCACCATACCTTTTGGCATAACACGTTGTTGAACCAGTTAGAACTGATATGCCTTGGTACGTATAGTAAAACTAAAAATTATTACCTAAGCACATATGTTATTGCAAAACCTAGCTTCGGGTTAGGGTTTTACCCGCTTGTAATTTTTCCCAGTTCGGACTAGTCTCGAGTCGGTTCGAGCAAGCTTTAGCTAGACCAATTTTCAAACGATGTGTATGGGGCACAGATGATCAGATGAACATGTTATGGTGGTTGAATAAGCCCGACATGCTGATGATAGATTTCATCAGGCTATAGAAAAGTGTGAGTTATACACAAGGTATACATATGATTTTTATGAGTTAGCCGGGTTTTTGGCTTAGATCTAGGTAGTTGCAACGTTTAGTATTCGTTCAGGATTTTTAAGGTATTTCATTTGCATGCATCATAGGGATTCCGGATCACCAGATTGTGCCCTATGGGCCCAGCTTGATTAATGTCGCAGATTTTTACTCAATTGAGTTCAGGGTTCGAGGCCCATTCACTCGAGCCAGTTTCAACTTTAGACAGTCTCAATCTAAGCTTTTCATCTACATGTATATTGCATATACCCATACATGGGTTCCACTAGACCACGAGTTGTTAAATGTTCAAATCGTGCCACGTGGCAAGATTTGAACCGTTCACGTCAACTGTAGTTTTCTCCCCCGAAAATTTTCAAATATTTCCATTGATTTTTGAAGTTTTTCAACATTACTACCGCCGCCACTTCGGCTTGCCACCGGCAAATCTCCAACACGTCCCGCCTCGTGACTGGCACGACCAAGCTTGCCACTGTTGTGGCTGGTGACAGAGTTTTTAAAGGTATTTTCATCGACATCGTCCCCACCATGTGGGCCATTTTTTGGTGCTGGCGAGCCACCTCCAGCTAATCCGACCACCCACATAGCTTCATCTTGCCGAGATCTTCATTTTGAGACCACCTACAACCATTGCCGCGGTCACGATTGTCGCTGACGATGTTGCCGTACTCATCATCTTTTCGGCTATTTTTTAGCCAGCCAACAGCCAAACCTTGCCGGTCGTCACTGCCACCAAGTTCCCTATCCTCCCCTCCATCGATCACGACCGGCGGTGACCTCATCTGTGCTACCGTCGACGATTTCCAGCAGCAAGCATCGGCCGCCTTGCCGGGCCCATGTGCCTATGTTCAGGTCCACATGCCCGCATTCGCGATCATCTTCTGCATTCGTGTCCTCTTGGTCATGCCCGAGTCTGCCAGTGAGTCCGTGTCCATGTCTATTAGCTAGATCAACCCAACAAACCCAGCCCAACTTGGTCTTCTGGTTTAGCTTAGTTGATCTGGTTCAGCTCATTTGGAGTTTGTTTTCGAGCGTCTCTCGACCCGTTTTGGTAATTTGAGAACCCTACATTAGTTTAGATACATATTTACATGTTTGTGTTTGGATGCTATGATTAATATTTATGTATTATTATTATTATTTACTTCTTATTATTGTGTATTTATTGATTATAATGCATGTTTATATGATTACTTATTATAATTAATGATATATTTACTTATTAATATTAGTCTTATTTTCTTTTATTAAATTATATATATATATATATCAATTTTTTTTTACATATATGTTATTATTTATTTGTATTTAATTATGTATTCTTGTATTATATAACTATGATATTATTATCACTCATGATTAATGAGTATTAACTATTTATTTATTTATTTGTTTATTTATTGAATTATTATACACATATATATATATATATATATTTATTTATTTATTTATTTATATGTTTACTAACATGAGTATGTGGTTATATTTACTCGTGTTTACCCATATATTTATATAGTATATATGTAAAACATCAACTTCAAGTTAGGATTTTACCCGATTGTAGTTTTTCCCGGTTTAGGGTGGTAATCAGTTGGTTCAAACAAGTTCAAGCCAGACTAGTTTTCAAATTATGAGTATGAGCCCAATATGAGCACACAGCAGTGATTCCGCGTTTTTGTGGCAGTTTTCTGGTGGGTTCTAAGAGCTCCTTAAAACTATCTAAGGGATGTCAATGCATGTCAAACACGTCATGGACGTGAGTCAGAAAAATAGAAAATAAAACAAGTCTAAAATCTGTAGAATGGCATGCTCTATAAAAGCTACCAACCGAACAAAAAATCCTAATCAATGCATCCTAATATGATTAGGGGCCTAAATGAATTCTACGATCCACTAGCAAAATAAAATAAACAATGCCTACTCTCATATATACTGATAACTCAATCCACTACTGTATAGCTGACACTATTATTATATATTCAAGTATACAAAAACCCTCATAGCACGTACATAGTCAGCCTTAGCCCTACGTATGTGTGCTAAAAACTAAACCGACCCAAACAAGCGGTCAAATTGACCGGCTAGCTACAATAAAATTCTAACTCTGGTCGCGGGTTTTACAAATGTACTCTAAATTTTCATATCAAAAACTCATTTTGTTAAGTCTTAGATTTGTATATTTCAGATTTTGATAATAAAACATTAATAATGTGAGTTGTATGATAATTAACTCAAAAGGTTAGAATGAACAGGAGCAATGTTATTTAACAATCAATTATGTTTGGAGTAATTAGGAAATGCTATAGTATTTCGAATTTAACATGGACTTGAATATAAGCTTATTGATCTTGGACATAATCTCAATTAAGGTGTCTTGGTCATTGACTTGACGTAAGCTTTGATGGACCTTGAATTTTGAATGAGGAGCCTAGCAATGAGGAGCCTAAAATTTTGAATGTTTTGAATTTATTTGAATCTGAGCTTGAGAGAGAAATTTGTGTGGGTGTTTAGAAGAGTCTACTCCATATAAATGCTCAAGTGGTTGGATAGTGCACAAAGCTACTTACTTGTGTGGTTATATAAAGAGTTTGATACAATATAGAAGAGTTGCCCAATTTCTGAATATTCAAGCTGGTTGATATATATTTAAAGTGAGTTTAATTCGGAATAAGGTTAAAGTACTACAATTTGGTATAAGCTTCGAGTAAGTTTCATTGTGTCAACCTCAACACTGTTTTAAGAGATTGGGCAATACTTTATATATATTTTTTGTTGTAAATATTGTATTGATATTGTGAGAAATTATTGTAAATAAGATCAGATACGATCTTATGGTGAGTGCTTGCCCTAGTGTCAAATTTCAACTTGTGAAGACCTAGGTGTCAAAGAGTGAAGGACATGCATGTGGCTTGTGAAGCCAGCTTTGAAGCACAGGCATGTGGCTTGTGAAGTTAGTTGGAAACCTGTTCAAAATTATTGCGTTCGATTCCTTATCTTTCTCTTTTTGATTTAACTGATTTCGGCTGCTATACAAGTATTGCAATGTGCATGGTTAAATTATTTTGCCAACACAAGTTGTGAGTAGTTGTATATAGTCGTATACTAATTTGTTTAGTATCTCTGTAGAAGATTCTTAATTATATTTCCGTACTAACTCTTTGATAAATTTTAGATATTCCGTTACCTACCAAAATTGTCTTTTCATATATTTTCATCACTTGATTCTCAATGCAATCAAGGATCTTATTAGCAAGGAGTACAAAGTATCCCTGGAGAACCGAAGGGAGACAATAAATAGTTAGTACAACCAATGATCATGTTCATAGCAGTCGATGGGAGTTCTTATATTACATCTATTTCAGGGAATGGGGTTCAGGGCATTAAGTGTCTAAGGCATTAAGTGTCTAAGATGACCTTATTACCAACTCTGGATGCTTTCCGCCTGCCGAGATCCAGAACCACCGAAATTAGTAGCTATCCTTAAGCTTTGGAGTCAGCCAACCACATTGGCTTGTTTCTGCAACACTTTCTGTAATAAAAATAAAAAAAACCCCGCTATCAGTCGGAGCTATTTCTTAGAGAATTATTGAGTTTAGATCTTGGCATACGGTACAAAGAATATGTATTGGTCGAGTAAAAAGTGGTGGTTTATTATCGTTTGAAATGGTGATAAATTGTGAATTTATATGCGTGTTGGGTGAAGGTGTGTGTATGCAAGATTAGGGATTGCCTTGATTAACTTTTCTTTTTATACTTATTCATAGTACCAAAATGCTGTCCACCTTATTGTTTACTACATGTGCACAGCCACTCCGGACATAAATCGACGCACTTGAATTTTCTGGCACTCTTTTTCTTTCAACCTTCCTCACAACGAGTTTTATCTTAGCTCATAATAAATTCATTCATAAACCCATAATTACGAATAACTTAACTTAAGATTTTTTATCTTTGTTTCCATTATTACTTAATTCAAAATCCATAAAAATTGATAAATATAATTTAAAAATTTTACATATCAAAATCTACTTAATTTGAAAACTTTAATTGTTTTTAATTCTTTAGTACAAACATATAGGTACCTATATAATTTAAGATTTTCATTTATTAAATTATTTATTTATTTTTATTAAATTATTTATTTATGCTTTAGTACAAACAATAATAGACATTCACTATTTTAAAAATACATTTTTCATTGAACTTATAAATATTAATTATTTTCATTGACAATAATTATTAACATACCATTAATAAATATCATAAAAAAATTGAAGCCTAACCCGACTCAGTAGTTATCTTTTATTTTTCCTCGATAAATAACAAAAAGATCATTGACAAATATGAAATATAAAATTGAACAGCACCAGCAAGCATGAATCCGAACTCAGTCACAGATCATATTTTATAGGATGTGTCGTCAAATACTTGAAAGAGACGTCCATCAATGTCTTGGTCCGCATTCAATATCAGTTTCAGAATAAATTAAAGTTCACATTTCCAAAAACGCCCAAGTTTTAGCAACCACTATTTCATAACCAGTCACCAGATCCTCCAACTTGTTTTCGAATGCCACTCTTCTCGTCTCCTAATTGCAAAACAAGATCTATCCTTCACACTGGATAACAGCCGTCTTAGGCTACAAAAAAAATTTGCTTTTTAACCATTCACCAGTAATAGGTGAATTTGATTCGGTACGGCTTTCTTTTGGATTTACAGCTTACCAAACAAGGATTGATCCAGGTGGGCACAACACATGTGGGAGGTGACACTAAAAAGAAGAGCAGCAGTCATGATAATAATAATTGAATGCAGGAGCCACCAGCAATCCCAGCTTCTATCTTTACCAAAACACAAGTAGGTATGGTATGCTCGCTTAAATCAGGTCTTGTATATCAAACACAGCCAAGATCCAGTTGAGAACTTCAATGACAATATTTCACCACAGCCCTGCCCGTCAGCTATCTATATACATCTCTTTGAATCTGGCAAACTAGCTAGCTTTTCTTCAATTATAAGCCTATATTCACAAGCATCCAGGAGGACTATATTGTCATGGTGAAGTCAGCTGAAAAGATCATGCGCTTAAGAGATTAAGCCAACAGAATCATATTATCTTGAGATATATCTGCACCAGAATACCGCACCTAGATGCATGCTTCATCCGCAAAAAATCAAGAGCACAAACACAAGCTTGCAAACACCCACCCAATTAATTTGACAACCACCAAAAACCCTGTATAAAAGAGAACTTCTCAGCAGGTTGCATAGTTAAAATATAAATTTCAACAAAGCCCGTCAATTTTTTCTGACAAGACAAACATTTAGAAGGAATCAATCAACAGTAAGCAAAATAACTTAAAATTCAAATTCCAGAATAAAAAAATAGGCCACTGGTTAAAAATTAGTTATCAAACAGACAACGAGAAGAAATAAACATGATACAAGACCCTCCTCCCTGCCCAATATTCTAATTTCAAGCAAAAACAACCACACCACTCTTGAATTAAAGCTTCAGCATGAACTTTCTTAAAACTGTGAATCTAACAGCATTTCGTAGGGGAAATTTTACAAAAGAATTCCATCCAAGGCAAAGTAAGCTTTTCCAAAATATCCACAGCATCACAAGTTATAGTCAAAACATAGACATCTGGATATGTCAATCATCACAAAAGGTAACGTCTATAGACACCTGTTTTCTGTGTAAGATTCGAATAGATATTGAACAATCTAGCTTATTCCCTAATGGACTCATTGATTAAAATTCCTTTACCACACAACTATCCACCTACTTATTTTCATAGATGGCTAGCTTCGATCTTTTACAATTTAAATGTCAATAAGTATATTACCTAAAGGGGAGGCTTGAGGCAACTAGTCTGAGTTGTCATTGTGTAACTATGTGGTCACGGGTTCAAGTTCTAGAAATAACCTTTTGCAAAATGTAGGGTAAGACCTTTTATGGTCCGACCCTTCCCCACACCAAACAAAAGTGGGAGCCTTTGTCTACCAAACTATTCATTATCAATCAAGTCATATTATACCCTTATCTCAGCACGGATACCCTAAAGTTAAATAGTTATATCATCATTACATATGCTGCATTTCTATAGGATTTTGATTATTTTTTGTGTAGGTAAAGACGTTTCTCTGGTGAAGCACTCTGCTAGAATTTTTTTTGTTTTTTGCAAAAACCTGTCAACGTCTCGTGCATCCCAACCTTATAAATAGTATGTTATAAGTTAGAATACTGTTAGCACTGCCCAACAAAAAAGAAGCAGAAGAGGGTTAAAAGCATGGATCAAACCTAAGACCTCTGATATGAGGACGTCCATATCCAAAACGGAACAGTTTTTATTTTTGCTCAAAGGTATTTGATATTATTATCTGCTGTATGAACATATTAGTTTATTAGTGTTTGAACATTCTAATCTGAAGTTATCAAGTTAAGTGTTTGTTATGATTTGAAGTCATTGACATAAGTTTGAATTAGTTAGTTTATCTGGTCATCATATATAGCTGTTGTCTATGAGTTAAAATCTAAAATATCAGTTAAAGTTTATCAATATGTATGAGATTAAGTATATATACTTCCCCCTCGTTTATGATGAATGAATGAGATGAATTCTGTTTCCTTCCATCTTTTTCCTGCTTCATATCTTTTTTCACAAGCTCAAGAAATCTATATAGGAACTGAAACAGTGACCACGGGCTTGTTTGAAAAGTTCAGTTCTCTTTCAATATTACTTTGGCTTCAAGCATACCCACACATTATTCTGTTTTTGTTAAAAAATCTGATGATGATATTGTTATCGTGATAATCTAAGTGGATGACATTATTATGTCAGGGAATGATGTCAATGATGTCACTGGCATTCAAAAAGTAAAACAATATCTTCATCAACATTTTCACACTAGACTTGGGTATTGCATGATCCTTCTATATACAGATGTCTACTAGGGAAAACTAATTTGCTAGACAGAGAGTGCTGAAAGAGTCATATTAGCTTATTAGTCAAGTCAAGAGTTCTAATATGAAGATATCTAGTTATTTAGGTAAGTGTTTGTTATGATTGGGAGTCTTTAACATCAGTTTAAATTAGTTAATTTTGCCTGTTCATCAATTATATTTGGTGTCTCATTGAAGTTTATCACAATCTGTAAGGGATTAAGCATAAATACTTGTCGCATGTTTACGATAAATATATAAGATGATAACATATGTTTTCTCCCATCTTCTTTCCTGCTTCATATCTTTTCACAGTAACCATTCAGCATATCATTTCCTTAGGGAGAAAATGGTATTGGCAGATTTGCACTTTTTAGGTGCTTGCATGATATTTTAGTTTTATAGAAATTTATAGGATCACTAGTCATGGGCACAACTAGGATGGGGCATTCTGAAGATCCCAGATGGAGAAGTTTAATCTATACTTTTTTCCCACCTGTGGGGTCAAAAATTTAAAAAACTCAACTTGGTAAAACTCTCCAAGATTAACACCAAACAGTAAAAAAACGACATACATTCAGAATAGCACCCATACTCCAAAAAATTACGTTATAGCCTGTAATCGCTCACGAAGTATTATTGTTATAATATCAACCCAAATAGAAACAACATAGAAGACTAAAATCATTATACTTGTAAAGAGAAGGTAATTGCACTACTTTGACTCGAGTATTTCCCGTATAGGTAAAATTACTATTGTCCAATAAACATCAGCTAGATTACAGATCTACAGCAATATTAAAAAGAATCATAGAGAACAAAAGTTGGAAGAATAATAACCATACCACTATTTCAGGTTTGAGACCCCGTATTTGATTTCTGTACCCAGACTTGCTTCTACAAAAAAAAAAATACAAAGTATCAAGAAAAATACTCAAAGAGTCCAAGTTAACAAAACTATATCGACAATTAAACCAAAAAATAAACCTCATGGGAAATATAACTAGTATTTCCTCGCCGTGCAGCATGCTTCCCTTCAGATATATTTGCAGTCGCATCAGATTCCATAAGTCCATGAGCAAGACCACGACGTCCTCCATGCCTAAGTGAACCTGATAATGGGTACAACCTCAGAAAAGTAACTAGATTGCCAAGTAAAACGAAGACAGCTGTCAACAACTAACGTGAAATGAGGGAAAAAATACATTAAGAAAGAACCTAGAGAAACATATCAAAAAAGAAAAGAAGAAAAACTTACCATTCTCGAGAGAGGACATACTGTTACGGCCACTGACTAGGCTTTTCACCTCACTAATCTTTGCAGGAAATGCATCAACCTTTAAATTTCCCAAATCCTGACCTGTAACACCACGTCCCAACTGTGTGGTGCTGATCCTTGCTTCTGAATTGCAAGACTTTGCACCACCTATTGAGGGAGTGCTGACAACAATGTTATCTTCTGTATCAACTCCAGCTTTCCCTTCGAAAGTATCTGTCAGTGACTGTGAGTGGCTATCAGCACCAAAAAGAGACCCATCTGAACGTCGAAGAGGTGTCCAAACCACGCGGTCAGGCCGATCTCTAGGTCGTGTACGCCTATCATGTCTCTCATTAACAGGACTAGAGGAATGTAAATCACTGTTAGCAGCTTTATCATGCACAGCTTTTCTTGGGTCACTGTCAGGCGCTGGCATATTGGAAATATGATCTTTTACTATGGACCGTATGTTGGTGGGACGTGGTGGTCGCTTATCCCTTTCTCGTGAAAGTGTTTGCTGCTCAGGCAAACCAGTACCAGCACTTGAGTGGTTTTGTTGCAATTCTTTGTCTGTACTCCTGTTAGTCCTTCCATTAGCCTCCCGACGTAAGGCTTGCTTGTTAATTACTAGATTATGCTGCTGGCGTGCATCTCCCAATAACTGTAAAATGATGTACAAATAACATCACCTCAAAAATATCCATGGTTTGAAAATCATGACTGAATATGAACATCAAATTTAAGCTCTTTGGCAAAAAAGTTTCAACTAATTAGACAGCTCTAATTACCATCACAGATCAACAAACAGGCCATTCTATACACCCAAAAAAAAAAAAAAGTTAAAGGACAGCCAAGAAGAGTAAATGAACAAGCTAATATTATGGTTTTACATGGAAGACATGAAGCATGTCCGCCAAGCAGTGAACCAAAAACAAAATCCAAAACATAATCATCTTGAGTAATTAAGATCTCGTTGCCAAAAAATGCATACAAGTACAATTAAAAGAACAAAAAAATTGTCATCCTCATATCAAGCACGTGGGTACAATTAAAAGAACAAGAAAAATTGTCATCCTCATATCAAGCACGTGGATAACTAAGTTTTAGCATGTACAAATCAAAACTTACTAAAGTGGAGTCCTTTGGTCTTCCTTTCAGAAGGACAACTTTTCCTTTACCAATATCCACACCAGAAACAGTTTCATCCCTCACTAAAGCTGCAAAGAATGATAAAAAGAAAAGCAGTTACTCTATCAGGGAAAGAAATACTACAAAGTACCACTATAGACAAGCTCCAGCAAAATTAACCATTAGCATTAGAGGAAAACTCTAAAATCATACATATGACTACAACAAATTTCAATTTAAAAATCACTAATTCATCATTGACTATAGTATACCCATCATGAAAAAAAAACACATGTATTTTTGTCTCAATAAACTATATCTGCAATCAGTCCATCAAAAAAGCCTAAATACTTCAATTTACATCACACAATTAAACATAACTTCAATGATTATACCAGTTTCATCTTTAGCAGTATCAGCAGCTGAAGAGGATGGATTATCCGAAAGCTGATGGTCCTCTTTCTTCCGAATCAAAAGATAGGGTGATTTTTCCTTGCTTTTAGCATTCCTAGTGCTATCTCTCAGCACGTACTGCACACAATTAAAAAGGTAGAAAAAATACATTAAAATTAACTTCCAATTATTTGACTCTATAGTAAAATAGACTCAATATACTACCATCATTATCAACTGTTTCCAACACCAGCCATAAATAAAACAAGGAATTATGGAGTATGCAATATATTTCAGACCCAGTCAATACAACTTTGATAATAAAATGAGTGGACGTTAGCAATTTCAATGATGGATGGTAAAAAACAATCTCCAAGTAGTTTTCCTGATCAACTACAATAAGGAATAAATATCACTGACATACAGGGGGCCCCCCCCCCCCCCCCATGAACTAAAAATTTGAACAAGATCATGTAAAAAACTTGAAAATGTGCCCGTCAAAATTCCCCAAAGTACACTGATGAAAATCCACGAATAAATACCAAGGATACTGTACATCACAGTTTATGCAATTTGGAATTTTATTCATTTCTCAGAGTTCGTAAAGCAATTTGCAAGGTCTATTACCCAATTTTGGCATTAGTCTATTGCTAGATTTAATAGTCTTCAATTTCAATCTCCTTTGCTTTCGTAGATATCCCATTAAGAATCTTAATCTCTTTAAGAGTTTCCAATTCTATTATTTTATCTGTCTTGGAATAGCCATCATAGTTTACCTCTTAGAGGAGGAGAACCTACAAATACATGTACAGGAAAGGCCAACCATATGCTTATTTCTGAATGAAACTTCATCTTCTCCAATTGCTCTGTTTAAAAGGTTACTCTATTCTCAGGCAAATAGAGGTGATCTACTCACTAATCAAGTAGAAAATATTAATTTCTGTGACTAATCGTGAGCCAATGTTCCCACCTTTAAGTAATCAAGTAGAAAATATTAACTAATTGTGAGCCAAAGTTCTCACCTGAAAAATTTCATCGAACACTACCTTACTGACCTATGGAATACCCAGGCATACTTTCTTTCTATCAAATCGGAGGCACATAATAACACAAGCTATTACATCTAAGTGTAACGGCCCATCACATACACTAATGACAAAAAAATCAACAGATATTTGCGGAAAATATATATAGCACTGTTGAACTTCTAAGAAATCACAAGCAGGAAAGTACAAAACTAACAAACCTACTTCTACATAAAGAACCTATACAAAAAGAACCAAAGTAGGTTCTTTATACTATGACCACAACACAGCAGACATTCTAACAAAGAATTGTGACACCACAAAAAGGAAAAAAAAAGCTATATCCAACTACAACTCTTGCAAAAATAGAATATAAAAATTAAAAAAAAAAAAAGAGCATCACTTCATTTTGACCAAACGACTGCACAAACTTGGTCAGACAATGACCATACTATAGGCAGCAAAGTCCAACTACAACCCTTGCAAAAATAGAATATAAAAATTAAAAAAAAAAAAGAGCATCACTTCATTTTGACCAAACGACTGCACAAACTTGGTCAGACAATGACCATACTATAGGCAGCAAAGTCCAACTACAACCCTTGCAAAAATAGAATATAAAAATTAAAAAAAAAAAAGAGCATCACTTCATTTTGACCAAACGACTGCACAAACTTGGTCAGACAATGACCATACTATAGGCAGCAAAGTCCAACTACAACCCTTGCAAAAATAGAATATAAAAATTAAAAAAAAAAAAGAGCATCACTTCATTTTGACCAAACGACTGCACAAACTTGGTCAGACAATGACCATACTATAGGCAGCAAAGTCCAACTACAACCCTTGCAAAAATAGAATATAAAAATTAAAAAAAAAAAAGAGCATCACTTCATTTTGACCAAACGACTGCACAAACTTGGTCAGACAATGACCATACTATAGGCAGCAAAGTCCAACTACAACCCTTGCAAAAATAGAATATAAAAATTAAAAAAAAAAAAGAGCATCACTTCATTTTGACCAAACGACTGCACAAACTTGGTCAGACAATGACCATACTATAGGCAGCAAAGTTTAACAACCTAAACAAATCATACCATTGATGTGGGGCCTTTTCGCTTATCAGAAGTTTTTTTTGCAGAACCTGAGCTAGAACTTGGCGAAGCTGTACTAGTTCTTCTACTAAGTTTCCCATTTGTAGAGGACCTCTGCATATGAAAAATTGAAATATCAAATCATAGAATTCTTCATCTACCACTAACAGTTCTAATTTTCATTTTATAATAAGCAATGGCAAATCAAACAAGACCATAATCAATATATGCAGCTGCTGATTAAATATAGCATGAAAAACACAGGCAAATGTACTCCATTAGTAACCAATTAGAAAAGGTGAACCTAATTGAAAGTATACAAGTTCCTATAAAGTGAAATCACAGTCCAACAATGTTACAACTTACAAGTCTTAATTTCTGGTACTTTACCAGAATAGACTAAATACTATATAAAATCTTATAAACAGGAGCAAACATCTGGAGTACTTCTCCATAGTAACAAGAAAACCAACATTGAATAATCAAGAGCACAGATTAGGATACCTGTGGGGCACCCTTAGCTGCTCGTTTCTGGCGAACAAAATCCATCAGGGGTGTCGTAATAATAATCTCCTTTGGCTGACCTGAACATGTATTAGTAGTTTGCATTAACTGTATTGAACCTTTTGGGATTATTATTATATTTTCCTCAGGAAAATGAAAAAATTTATACTAAAATTGTAAGAAATAAATTAACTGACCAGCACGCTCTGCTTCTTTTCTTTCAAGCTGTATCTCTGCACTCGGAAGATTCTCAATAGGCTTGGCAAGTCGTTCAAGAAATTCCACATATTCAGGATCTAATCATGCATTGTAAAGCACATTGTAAACTGACAAAAAAAAACATCAACAAATACTAAATCATCTACTGTAGCACACATGGTAAATCGACATAAAAGAACCTTTGTATATCGTCCCATCACGACCGTCTTTTTTCGTCAAAGGCTTTGGAATACGTTGAGATGGAGCATACTCAACAATGGTCTTGAACTGAGATCCTGAGATAGTATTTTAACATTTTACAGGTAATGAAACAGAAAATAAAAGAGTTGAGAATCAAAATTCTTTTAAGATGTAATGAAAGATAGAAAAAACATTTTCCAATGACAACTAAGCGGATAGGATAAATACAGTGAACCTTGTAACCTGTGAAAGTAGCACTTCAACCCCCTTTTTCAATATAAAAAATCAAATCCCCCTTTTCTAATGACTAAAAAAAAAGATTTACTAAAATTAAATTAAACGGAAGTAATAAAATCATAGAACTCCCTTAATGCTCATGCATTGCCAGTCCTGAATCCATGTCCCGAACTCTTTCAGGAGGATAAGTTGAAGTAGGAGGCAATGACAAAGGAGTCTTAGGAAAGCTATAGCTTATCGATTCCTAAGATGTCTAAAATTTAGTAGTAAATCTTTTTGCCACATAAGAATGTATAGTATCAAGGTCTAAGAAAAGGCATGGTCGTTGGTACAATTTTCAAAAAAGGGAAAGTCTTTTTTTAAATGTTTTCAATCCATATGGATTTAAGTCCTATTTCTTGGAAAAACAGGAGAATAAACGCCATTCCCAACAAGCCAAAAGTTGTAAATGCTCTATACCCACAAAAAGGACATCTTTACTAATAAATTTAGCAGCAAAAATTAGTGCAAGGAAGGTTTAAGAAATACCAAGAATGTAATACGATCTCATTTTAGCATTACCCTTTTCATTAACAAAAGTATGTCCGTCGAATGACTCTGCAAACTCCAGAACATCCTCTGGTTTCTTAAAATGTATGTAAGCACGAGAGTACAGTTGACGCTTCTGGCTGCACTCCAAAACAGTGTCAGTAAGTTGCAGGCCAAGGTAATCCAAGTTGCAGAGAAAAACTACGGAGACAAACAACTACACAGATAGTTCTATAAATAAAAACAAACTAGGCTATAAACAAACACATTCAAACATGCCAAAAAGTACAACTTCTCATTCGAGACAGAAAAAGAGTTATGAAAAAAATGTTATTCTAATCTCTTTTTTCGAAACTTCTAGGTATTTACCAAAACAATTGCAAATTTTTTTAGTCCCCCCACTTTTTTAAAGAAAATGGGTAACTCTACATTTGATTTTGAAGGTCTAACAATTATATTTAATTTCTGTTCTATTGCTTAAAATATGGAACGCATACGCAAAAACATAATCAAAGGACACAAAACAGACAAATAAACTACAAAATAAATAAATTGAAGTAAACAAGAGAGGGGAGGGGGAGGGACCAAGACTTGGCGGGGCGAAAGGAGAACCAGTTGTAGCGATCGGCAAAGCGGGAATCAATTTGTTGTAGGAGGAGGGCCTGGGACAAGGCCGGCGGCAGATGCCGGAGCACCACCTTGGTGCGATCAATTGGATCCTTCATGTGAACCCAAAATTGAGGCCAAAAGTAAGCAAAAATTGGCAGGAAGACGATCGTAACAAAAGAGTTTAAGGGAAGTCACATCGTTGGAGACAGACAAGAGGAGGATTTAGGGTTTTTGCCTCCAGCGTAGGGTTCGTAGGGTTCGTAGGTGGCCGTAAGGCGGCCGAAGAGGGGAAATTGTGAAAGTGCTATGTACGTTCTTTATTTCTTTTTTCTTTTCTACACGGGCGTTACATTTTTTTCGCTACGATCAACCCCCAGTAATTTTATAAGTCCAGTCGTACTTAATTAATTTAAATTATTATTATTATTTATTTTAAACAAAAATTTGACTTAAATTATAAATTAAAATTTTTAATATATTTATAAATATACTATCAAATTAAATTTTGTTACTTAAAAATATATACTTAAATAAAATTTTTACCGTTTGCGTATATTTATTTGCATTTTTTTTATTATTGAAAAATCTAGAGCACGATTTTAATGAAATTAAAAATCTTTAAAAATAAATTATATTTAGTTATTAAAATTTAAATTATTTTTTAAATATTTGTGTATAGTTATATTTTTGTTAAATATAAATAATATTAATTTTCAATTTAAAAATAATATAATAATATTTCTAGATTTAATTTTATATATTTTTAATATATATTATTAATAAGTATTAAATATACCTCGCACATTAAATAGATCTTTTGTAACACCCAAATCCGGTTCAACCTCGTGAACCGACCTGACATGTTACGGGCCTCGGTTAGGGCGGCTAACCCGAACCCAACTTGTGCGGATCCAATCTCGGCTTCTTAAGATGAAGACACGACTCATCATACATGAATGAATGTTCAGAATCCTAACATAGTACTAAATAGATGACAAGCAAATTAAATCACACACCAATACACTTTGGATAAAATTAATAAAAATTCTAAAATATAACGGACAGAGTTTTCCCAAAAAATGCAATTAGGGGCCACCCTGACACAACCACACATACTATATATATATACATACATATAGCACATTAGTGTTCACACACAAGTCCAATCTACTATATCTGTATCTTGGGTCTCAGCCGACCTGTACATCATCTATGTTTCTCATCATATAATACCACCATGTCTTAGAACTTTATCAGATCATCAAGTTTTTCATTACCTCACATCACTTCAAATATAATAAAAACATAAATAAAATATTAGACATTCAGTCACCGAATACATGTCTGTCCATGCTGGCACTTCCATCTCATACTCGTCACCTACATATAGTACAAAACCGTCAGTAACGAGCGTTACTGGTCCAGAATATAACTAATAACAAATTGGCTATAAGAGCAAACTCTCATATGAAAGAAAAATTTATATACTCCTCCTGAACTCTCTGAAGGGCATATACTGAAGAGCCACTGGGCTGCAGACCCGGTAGCATCCCGAAATGAATAAACTGCTGCTGTTGTTGCCGCTCTCGGCATTTTCTTCATTTTCTGGTCTCAAATCCTAAGCCCTCTCCTTACCTCCATATTTCTCCTGGCCTTGAGCACGAAGGCTGAGTACTCTCAAACAGTCGCCATCAGTACCCTCTGAACCACAAGTCATGACATGCGCTTTACTAAACAATACCCGTAAACCTCCACGTTCTCCGGGTGTGAGGAACTCAAATGCGGAGTTGTCAGGATCCCTCGGGAATGGAACAGTCTGCTGACACTAATCCAGAGCCGCTTTGATCGTCACGGTATCCTCTGCATGGTACGTGCAGTCGATTTCTCCATCTCTGATCTCACTAAAAACTCGATAAAAATATATATA
>JAVDBV010087521.1:0-10377 GCA_032619315.1 Piper longum | reverse complement strand
TCAACGAGCTTATCTATTTCGAGCCGAGTATTTTTTCGAACACAAAATTAACGAGCACGAGCACGAGCTGAACCGAGCTGAACCGAGCCGAACGCAAAAAGCTTGCAATCAGGCTTGGCTCGTTTACACCCCTATTTGTCACTAATGGAATTAAAATAGGACTCCGTCCATGTCTGACGGAGTTAGTGCGAATAATCATGGACTTTTAGGCAGGATTAACATAAATAATTATCAACATGAGAAGAATAATATATTGTTAAGGTAGGGTCCGAGTGATTTAGCATTGTTGTTTTTATGTGTGCATGCGTTGGACCCCCCAAATCCCAATCCACGTCTAAACACGGACACGTGTGGTCCCCTCTTATTCTATCATTATCATCTAACAATACTATAAATAACTTTATCATCAATTATAGACCGCTAACTAATGTGTTGCCCAAGTAATTTTGTCATCTTTGCTGTCCTGATTTATCAAAACCTCTCCGATATGCAATAGAGCCAAACATTTATCCAACGTCATATGATTTTGTGTGTATATTTGCAACATATAAATAAGATTTATTATTCATGCAGGGTGTCAGATTAGGATTTAACTATTTAATTAATAAAACAAAATTCGAGTTTTTTTGTTCTATTCATGATAATATGATCTATGTTGGTCATAATTTGGGACTCGCCAATATATACCAACCTGTCCAAGCAAACTAAGATTAAGACTACTGCATGTTTGTCTTGACTAACAAGCGTAGTGCGGAATGATAAAATGCTCTCTTGGATGTCTTTAGACTTTAGTCACAAAGTGATGAATATGATTAGTGCAACTTTGTTTTTTTTAAAATTCAATCTATATGATAAATTATGGTTGTATATTTTATAAAATAAGTAATCAAGATAATTATACAACAACAACATATCTGCTCAAACTCTCGACTAGGACACTTAATTAAGAGTCGTGCAAAGATACAATAATTAAAAAGATGTTAATCCTTTGAGTTAAGACCGTCAAAATTTGGCATGATTTTATTTAGCTTAGTAATCTTCATCTCCCTAGCAAATTAGTTTGAGAGGAATTTACTCATCAGGTTTAATGGGATGAGGTCAAATTTATTAGCTCGGTAACTTTATGTTCATCAACTTACTTGCTTAGGATTGATGTTTTATTAAGTCTTATTATTTTGTTTTTTTTATTTGTGTTTGGGGGAACGGTTTTTGGGGGATTAAAATTTAATTATACAAATAAAATAATTAATTACCTTTGGAGAGCTGTTTTTTATCGTTTTAGAATTAAATGTTCACAATAATTTATTTTTGAATTAAATGTTTATCATGCTATGTGTATACTTTATTTTAATTATTTGTTCCATATATTAAGACCACGTCTATAAATTTTTTCATGCTTGATGCACGTAATGTCATGGCAACCCTATCATTATTGAATATTAATTATCCATCTTACATATTGTTATTGATTCTTATTATTTTGGTATCAAACATTTCGGTGACAAAGGGAGCATAAGCGTATTTGGTCGTCTGGCCTCACCCCAAAAAAAAAAAGTTTCAAAAAAGAAAAAAAGAGAATAATAAGTGAATTTTGAAAAAGGTGAAATAATAAATGGTCTTAAATGAAGGACATTAATACTAAAAAAGGGTATTATTTTATAAATTTTTAAACTATCATAAGAGGCACTCTCAAGAATCAAATCTCAAGACTTCAAATAAAAAAGCAGAGTTTTCCGGCTAGTAATAGTGCTCATTCATCAAATTGGGTTTTTTTTTAATTAAAGTTATAAAAATTTTAAAATTTATCAATTCAATTAGATGTTTAATTTAGTTTACCTGATTAATTTTGTTTACATCAGCATGGGCTTGGATGACAAAGGACGCCGGACGTTACATGAAGGAAATTAAACTTCATCAAATTTAAAATGAGTAAGACCATGTAATTTAAATAAATTGTTTCGTTTAACTCTTGTTAATACTCTTGTATAAGCTTGAACTGTTCAGTAAATTTATTATATTATTATTATGTTGATTTAGTAATAAAAAACAATATGAAAATGCCATACTAATCTACATCCCTACTAGAATAAATTATAGGTTGGAGCCTCCTGCCCTAAATATGAAAGAAATCGTCAACCAGCTAGCTTTGTTAATTCTCAAGAGATTATTTTATTAATTAAATGCTATCCCCAAAGCTAATTAACAATTTGTTTGGTTGGTATAAAAATAATTAATATATATATATATATATAATAAATTGAAATGTAATAAAATAAAATGATATAAAAATTTTAAAAAAATTCACACATATTCTTTCACATGTGCCCGTACCTTCCAAAAAAATTTAACTTTTTTTATTTTTTATAAATAAATGTTACTTTGTAATTTTTTTTTATAAATTTGCTTTAACCGAGATTATATTTTCTTTTGAGTAAATTTGGAGATATCAAACACGGGAAAGTTTATGACGCCCAAATTTTATAATTTTTTATTCAATTTTAAAGTAACCAAACAATCCCCAAAAGACTCTTTCTTCTTATTAAATTAGAAGTGAGATTTAACGAGAGTATAAGATTGGGGTTGGATCGCCTATAATTCAGATACGACCAATATCAATATAGCTCTTACGTGGTCTGTATTCGGTCCAATTTCAAGCCAGTCATGTCTTTTAAAATAATAAAAACTTTATCCTTATTTTTAATATTATTTTTTTTTAAAATACCATCTATTTAAACTAAATTAAATTATCTCAAATCCCTATCTAATTAAATCTTTGTATAAAAAATTCATCTTAATGGACTAAAATCCAATCTAAGGATGTCATGTATAAATCAATCCCCAAACTAAACTCATTCATGTACACTTAACAATCTTATTTTAATTATATTTAATATGTACATGAAGTTGATCATCAAAATGACCCCACACGCTTATAGAACATATGGTGGTTCCTTGTAGCGTGTCATAAGAGAACTCAAGGGCAATCTTTAGATTCTTGTCATCTCAATCTCTCGACAAAGAAAAGGAGGAGAAAATGTGGGGAAGGCGGGGTGCAGTATTGGGACACCCAACCCAAGTAAACAACTACAATACACACAATTCAACTCCCCCCCACTTCCTCCTCCCTTCTTCCATTTCCCAATGTATCATAATTTATAGCATGTCATATCATATGTCTTGATATCAGCTCACCTCTTCTTCTTCTCACTCATTTTGACCCAACACCTTCACCAGGTCACCTTCACCACCCTTTCCTCCTTCCCCCCTTCCCCACACCCAGCTTATAAACTCTCCTCCCCTCTTTCCTCTTACTACTCATCCTTTTCCCCTTCCACTTCCACTTCCTCTTACTCTTCCTCTTCCTCCTCCTCTCTCAAGGTGCGTACGCTTTTCTCGTCTTAATAAGTACACCTTCAATTAGAGTTGTTGTGTTGCATGGCATCTTGGTAATTAATTATTTGAGATATAATTTTTTTTTTGGAGGATGATTTATGGTTCTTTTTTGTGTAAGAACGAAATTTAAAGAAGAGGGAAGCATGATTTGTGACGGATTTTGTGGAGTCTGTTTCTTGCAAATTTTTTTTGTTGAAAAATTGGATAAAAAGGGGGGGAAAAAGATGCAGAAGATCTTTGCCAGACTGTTCTTTGTTCAATCGGTTTTAGAATTTCTCCCAGTTTTGGGTAACAAAGCTGTCCTCCTTTCGTTTGCCAAACTCTTCTGATTCTGTGGCTCTATTTGTCCCCAGGGTTTACCGTCTTGCCTTAGAAACGTAGATACTTACTTCTTTAGAAGTTTGTTTCCTGCTCATAAAAAAAAAACCCTTGAAGTTGGTAGGAACAATTCTCATACTATTACCAGTTACTAGTTCTTGGTAGTAGCGTTCTTATATGATTTGTGAACATCTGATTCTAATAAAAACCTCATCTTTTTTTGATTTGGTGCAGTAGTATAAGAACTGGTTGCAGAAGCTCTCTGCCAGGCATATATGTGTGGTGGTCCGGATTCTTTGAGGAAGAAACTCCTCCCCCCGGGTTTCTCCATGGAAGAGAAGACGCCGCCCACCACGAAGACGACCTCCGACTCGCTCCTCCTCGAGCTGGCCGCCACAAACGACCTAGCCGGATTCAAGACGGCGGCGGCGGACGGCGACGTCCACGCCCCGGCGCCCTGGTACGGCCGGCGCATCGGCGCCAAGAAGATGGGCTGGGACCAGAGGACCCCGCTGATGGTCGCCGCCCTCTACGGCTCTGCCGACGTCCTCGGCCACATCCTACTCTCCGCCGCCGCCGACGCCGTCAACCTCACCTCCCCCTGCGACGGCGCCACCGCACTCCACTGCGCCGCCGCCGGCGGCGCCCCCAACGCCGCGGAGGTCGTCCGCCTCCTCCTCGCCGCCTCCGCCGACCTCCACGCAGTCGACGCCGTCGGCAACCTCCCCGCCGACGTCATCGTCGCCCGTCCTGCCGGCTCTATCAGGGCAGCCACGGGCAGCAGCAGCAGCAGCGACGGCGGGAGTCCAAAGTTGATAGAGTTGGAGAGGAAGGAGAAGGAGTACCCGGTGGACGCGTCGCTGCCGGACATCAACAGCGGGGTGTACGGCACCGACGAGTTCCGGATGTACTGCTTCAAGGTGGCGCCTTGCTCGAGGGCCTATTCGCACGACTGGACGGAGTGCCCGTTCGTGCACCCCGGCGAGAACGCGCGGCGGCGCGACCCGAGAAAGTACGAGTACAGCTGCGTGCCCTGCCCGGAGTTTCGAAAGGGGGCGTGCCGGCAAGGGGACGGGTGCGAGTACGCGCACGGGGTGTTCGAGTCGTGGCTTCACCCTGCCCAGTACCGCACCCGCCTCTGCAAGGACGAGGCCGGCTGCGCCCGCAAGGTCTGCTTCTTCGCCCACAGGCTCGACGAGCTCCGCAAGCCCGACACCCCCTTCCCTCCCATCGACCTCTTGCCGCCGGCCAGCCCTCTCAAGCCGTCGCCAGTCGTGGGGTGGTCGGGCCAGCTGTCGGCTGCGGGGAGGCTCAAGGCGTCGCTGAGCGCCAAGGGGCTTGACCTGGGGATGGAGTTGACGGCGTTGGAGGGTCTGGGCTACTCGATGCCGTCGAACCGGTCGAGCGCGCTGGGTAATGTGATTGGCGGTCGGAGCGGCAAGTTTGGCGGCCATCATCTTCCTCTTCCCCTTGGTGGGGAGGTGATGGGGGGTGGATTCGATGCTTCCGGTTCCACCAACCAGTTCCAATCTTCGAGCTTGTTGAAGAGCCGTGGTTATGGCGGGAACTTGAACTTGAACGTGAACGTCCCCTCCTCCCCGGCGAGAACCAACTCCCCCATGGGAGGAGGACTCAACTCCAGGGCTGCTGCCTTTGCTAAGAGGAGCCTGAGCTTCTGCGACCGAAGCGTGGCCCCCAACGCTGATATTCTTGCAATACCTGTGACTTCTACTGCTGGTAGCAACGGCATGATGCTTTCGGATTGGAGCTCGCCGAATGGGAAGCTGGACTGGGCGATGAGAGGGGACGAGCTGCACAGGCTGACGAAGTCTGCAACCTTTGCGATCAGGAGCAGTGGAGCCAATAACGATGGCGAATATGGGCATGGGGATGGGAACGAGTTGGATGGTTCCAGTGGGTGGAGTGGCGTCGACCGTACTCGCCGCATTAGCGCCGGCACCTCGCCGGAGAAGAGGCCGGCGTGGGGTGGTGAGCAGGCGTATGTAGAGGAGCAGATGGTATCATAAAAGCTTCTCATGTCTTGAATCTTAATGGGTTTCTTCTATATACTACTAACGCAATTTTTTTTTTAGTTATTGAAATTTTTTGTTTAATTGTGCTACTATGTAATAAAAAGCAAGAGAAGATTTGGTCTTAGTTTTTGTACTACTGTATATCAGTGAATGAAGAGTTCCAATCACAAGGGATTTAGCAGCAAAATAAGGCTGCTTTGCATTTGGTAAAGCTCATTCTTTTGATGCACTCTTGTGTTCATTCTGTAATTACTTCCAGTGGATTTTGTGTTAAACAGAGCTAATAAGTAGAATTATAGAAATTGTGAACCTTCATCCCTCATAACGTTTGTGCTATGAAGGAAAACAGATACTTGAAAAGTGAATGTAAGTATTTGGTTGAGCTAAAACCTGATTTGCCATTTTGTGTTCAGCAGCAGTACTGTTTGTTGGTCCTTAGCTCTTGAGAAAATAATTCGGACTTTAGCTTTCCTTATGAAAGGTGAAGATTTGATGCCAACTAAAACTTAACTGAGCGAGCAAAGTTCTTGAGTATTTTGTATTCGGCTTGGTTCGACTCAATTTGAAACTCGACATTTAAATGCTTAAACTCGAACTCGAACTCGAACTCACTTGAACTTGAATCATACTAGTCGAGCTTTATCAAGGTCGTGTTCGATCCGACTCTACTTGGTTATAACTCGAACTCGACTCGTAATTTGATTCAAACTCGACTCGTAATTTGACTCAAACTCGACTTGGTAAAATAATATAATAATATAATTTTTATATTATATATATATATATATATACTAATAAGTTTAATTGTAACTAGTTATATTTATTCATCTACAATATACTAACAAAAAAGTAATGCATTTGAGATGGTAGGTATTAAGTTTTTGACTTCAAAGGTTATGGGTTTAAATCACGCCAACTTCATTTTTTTTAATTAAGGTATTTTTGGCTTTTAATCGAGCTGGGTTTGAGCTCACGAACGAGGTGGGTTCGAGCTCATAAAAATTAAATAATTAAGTGTAATCGAGCTCGAGTCGAGCTCGAATATATAAAAAATATTCGAGTCGAGCTCAAATATGTATGCTCAAAACTCGTTCGATCTTGAGTTGAATTCGAACGAACTTCGAAATATTCGAGTCGAACACGAACACAAGTTGAGCTCGAATCGCTCACTCGTTTAGCACCCCAACCAAAACCCATAGTAATGAAACCAAGTGTGCTCATAGCCTAGCTTAAATTTTGGCAGTTAATGAATTTGTGAGGGCTGAAACAATAACCAAAAACACCCTCTTTGGTTACCAAACTAGCTTGATTAAGTGGTATCTATAGCCCAAAGAAAAACTCGTTTTCAGAAATGGAACTCAAAACCCATAGTAATGAAACCAAGTGTGCTCATAGCCTAGCTTAAATTTTGGCAGTTAATGAATTTGTGAGGGCTGAAACAATAACCAAAAACACCCTCTTTGGTTACCAAACTAGCTTGATTAAGTGGTATCTATAGCCCAAAGAAAAACTCGTTTTCAGAAATGGAACTCAAAACCCATAGTAATGAAACCAAGTGTGCTCATAGCCTAGCTTAAATTTTGGCAGTTAATGAATTTGTGAGGGCTGAAACAATAACCAAAAACACCCTCTTTGGTTACCAAACTAGCTTGATTAAGTGGTATCTATAGCCCAAAGAAAAACTCGTTTTCAGAAATGGAACTCAAAACCCATAGTAATGAAACCAAGTGTGCTCATAGCCTAGCTTAAATTTTGGCAGTTAATGAATTTGTGAGGGCTGAAACAATAACCAAAAACACCCTCTTTGGTTACCAAACTAGCTTGATTAAGTGGTATCTATAGCCCAAAGAAAAACTCGTTTTCAGAAATGGAACTCAAAACCCATAGTAATGAAACCAAGTGTGCTCATAGCCTAGCTTAAATTTTGGCAGTTAATGAATTTGCGAGGGCTGAAACAATAACCAAAAACACCCTCTTTGGTTACCAAACTAGTTTGAGTAAGTGGTATCTATAGCCCAAAGAAAAACTCGTTTTCAGAAATGGAACTCAGAAGTAGGGGTGCTAAACAAGCGAGCGAGTCGAGCTCGACTTGTGTTCGAGCTCGGCTCGAATAGTTCGAAGTTCGTTTGAAATCGATTTGAGATCGAACGAGTTTTGAACATATATGCTCGAACTCAACTCGAATATTTTTTATGTGTTCGAGCTCGACTCGAGCTCGAATACACTTAAATTGCGAGGTCGAACCTGGCTCGTTCGTAAGCTCGTTCTTGAACTTGAAACTAGCTCGTTTAACTCAATCAAAAAAAAAAAATTGGTGTTCGAGCTCAAATACACTTAAACTGCGAGGTCAAATCTAGCTCGTTTGTGAACTTGAAATCGGCTCGTTTAACTCAATCAAAAAAATAAAGTTGCTTTGATTTGAACCCAGAACCTTGAGGTCAAAGACATGATTATCTACCATTTCAACTATCTCACCTTTTTATTATTATATTGTATATAAATAAATATAATTAGTTACAATTAAATTTATTAGGATATATATATATATATAATATAAAACTATATTATTATACTATTTTATCGAGCAAGTCAGGTTACGAGTTGAGTTCGAGTCGAATTCGAGTTATAACCGAGTCGAGTCGAGTCAAACACGGCCTTGCTAAAGCTCGGCTCGTAGGATTCGAGTTCGAGTCGAGCATTTAAATATCGAGTTTCGAGTCGAATCGAACTGAGCCGAACACCAAATGCTCATGAGTTGACTCACTCAATTAGCACCCCTGCTCATAAGCATACATCCTAAACGGTGTTGGTCTTTCACTTAAAAACACTAGTCATCACGAGTAACCTTGCACAACTTACATGAGCAAGAATGCGATCGGTTGTGGGATATAGTTATTCCTAAACTCTGACTTGAACCAAAAGACATTTATTGTGCTTTTACTACATATCACACATCGAATTTTATTTATTATTTTTACTTATTTTATATGATTATTATTATGTATTAAAAACTAAATGAGTTTTTTTAGTCAATTGATGTTTGCGAATTACTATAGAATAGAATAGATGTTTGGGAATTGGAATGTGTATATAGAAGAAATGCATTTGAATGGCCACATCTTATATTTAATGGGACGCTCACTTTCGCACGTCTCTTTATGCATTACTCATTACTACGGGCGGTTGCTATTGTTGTGGCCTGCGCGTGTTCAAGTCAATTATGGTGGGCTTACATATTGATTAGCCATAACACTACTAAGATTTTTCGGCTTTCTGTTTTTTCACTACAAACTTTTTCTTTAAAAAAAAACAAAAAGTGGATTACTTGTTTTAGTTTTGGTTTTCATTTTATTTGAGTACATACATTAGGGCTTCGTTCGGACAGCAGCTCAGTTTATGCTTATTTCGATTGGTTCGAATTTATTAAAATATTTATTTAATTTTTAATTATTTATTTAGATCTTGTATAAATTTTTAAAATATATTATCTTTCCTATACAATTGAAAATGTTCGAGAAAAGAAGAGTTTGTATCTGGTGAAATTATCAAAAGGTTTAGTTCGGCTCAACTTAAAATTTATTCAATCAAATATAGATTAAATTTGAATGGTTAAAATATAAATTTAAAATGATTGAGCTTGTGAAAAATAAAAAAAAACTCAAATTAAACCAAAGTTAAAATTATCTACTTCAAAAATAAGTTGAATGGATGATTTGATTGTCGATATAAAATTAGACTTATCATGCATCCATACTCCACAGGCATCATTAGTTTTATAGCAAGTATTGTACTTTTTTTCAACCCACGTAATAAATTGGAAAGAAAATTTTGAATAAATTCTAGTACAGTGTTAGTGACATTTGAACAATCAATCGACCTGATTATCACATGTGATGTGAGTACTCGCTTTAAATATCACATTTAATTCAAACAAAATTGCACTTCAAATTGATTTGAAATTTCACATAAAAAAGAAACAAAAATTCTAAACTACGAGATTGTTAAAGAAATAATTAAAAAATTAAAGCTTTATATTATTGAAACCGACTATTTATTTTGGCTGTCGGCAAGAGGAGGTAGGAATTAGGATATAGTTAAAAATAAAAAAAAATAAAACGCGTTAACCTCGTGCGGCACAGCCCATGTCCTTTTTTGTTGGTGTACGTGTAAGAGTAGTGGAACAATGGACCCACTCATAAAGATACTACTACTACTATTATTATTATTATTATTATTATTATATTATAAAACGATGAGTGACCCATAAATCTATCATTTTTTTTATTTGCATAAAATTTTTTTCTACTGACCTAAATTATATATTTTAATAAAATTTTAAGAAATTTATTGAGATTTCACGTTCTAAATTAGTGTATACACCTTACTCGTCGTCGGCCCGGCTCTAGATTTCACACACCAACAACAACACACGAAGGTTCTAAAGACTTGAGGTGCCAAGTGTTCTCTACATCCTCTCTTCCACGCATCCTTCGTGCGATCACCTTAATGCACAGATGACTGTGAATCAGCAGCAGTAATCTCAGAGGCACCTCAAGATGGCATACATAATAGTTTTCTTACTTTGATGCCAAATATCCATATATATATATATATATATATATATATATATATA
>JAVDBV010087520.1:0-12522 GCA_032619315.1 Piper longum | reverse complement strand
ACCTAATTTTTATTTTAAAAAAATCAATTGCTCTCCTAATCCTTCCAAAATTCAACCACTTGAAGATGCTCCCAATATTTCTAATATTTTTCTAATAATTCAATACCTCATGCCTTACATCATCCAAACCATAATAATTAAAACAAGATTAACTTATTCATTTTACCAGACAGTTACACTAGTAAAAAAAAATGACGTGCATCGTAAAAAATTATTTACTTTACAATAAAGTAATATTTATGAATTGTTCTTATCCACATAACCTTTCCCATCTAAATAAATTATTATTATTGTTTTCATTATTGTTATTTTTTTTTCGTGGTTTTTACAATGAGTAAAAAAATGTTTGGCTCGGCTCGGCTCGGCTCGGCTCGAAACTCGGATTTGATGTATTTAAACTCCAAAAAATGTTTGGTTCGGCTCGGCTCGTAAATATTATTGAGATCACATTGAACTTATATAGTGTTCAAAAAAAAATTTAATCTTATATATGTCGAGCACATAAATATTCAATAGGCTCAAACTCGACTACAGCTCGGCTCGAACCAAACCCGAACACAATAAATTTTAGACAAACCTATGTGCCTATCCTGCCACAAAGATTCTACCAACAGCAGGAAGATCTCCAACACCTTCCATGGAGCTGCTAAAGATGCATCAATGGCGTGCTAATTGGAGCACCCAGTCAAAACATGTGTATAAGACTTATTTATTGCAGAAATACGTTTATATATCATTGGTAATTATAACTGTTAGTTAATATTGATCCTTTACATGCCTTCCATACAGTAGTTATATTAAATTACTGTATATGTTTGGAAAGGAATGGTCTTTTATTTTTTATTAAAAACACTAAGTTTGCAAGAAGTTTTCTAGAAAAAAAATAATAATAAAAGTACAGAATGACTATTGTAAGATAGGGGTGTAAACGAGTCAAGCCTGCTCGCGAACTTTATGTGTTTGGTTCGGCTCGGCTCGACTCGCACTCATTAATTTTGTGCTCGTAAAAAATACTCGGCTTGAAATAGATAAACTCTGTTGAACAACGAACAGAGTTTGAGTAAAGAAATATTTGGCTCGGCTCGGCTCGAAACTCGGATTTGATGTATTCAAACTCCAAAAAATGTTTGGTTCGGCTCGGCTCGTAAATATTATTGAGATCACATTGAACTTATATAGTGTTCAAAAAAAATTTAATCTTATATATGTCGAGCACATAAATATTCACTAGGCTCAAACTCGACTGGAGCTCAGCTCGAACCAAACCTGAACACCATAAATTTTAGACAAACTCGGCTCGTTTATATTAAAGTTTAGTTCGGCTCATTTTATATCAAGTTAAACTTAAACACACTACTGCTCAGCTCGATTTAGCTCGTTTACACCCCAACTATTGGGACATGAGAGGATGAAATTTTTTTTTTCTGATCGGCCCAAAACCTAGAATTTATTTGATTGTTCATATTTTTGCCAGTTGCCCCCAATCCAAGAAATAACTGCTTAAGATTCTTCAACCTGCCAAGATATTGCGGATTCCTTAACGACTGAATTAGTAACAAAGAACGAGTCCTTCTCATACATGATTACATCCAACGGCCCAGAATACCGATCCTTTTATATTATATAAGCATTGGATGTGAAAGGTTACATCTAAACGTCAAGCACAACGCTTGTCATTTCCAAATTGCCAGATAATCATGTAGTTGGACGTCTTCACTGTTCTTGTCATGGTCGGTGCAATCCAATGTAGCTAAGTAATCGCATTAGATGCCCCTAGCCCATGTAGCTGATATTAAACGCCACCGTATAGTTCATACTGATTTTATCTCAAGACTCTGCTTATACAATGATTAGGCTTGGACTTACAAACTGGATATACACAATAACTAGCAAAAGTGTACCTGATTGCAGACCAAGCAAATATTATCCTCCTCCCAAAAAAAAAAATAATGCACATTTTTTGACGGCCTGTGCAAGAATCATGTATCACTTCAATTCGTATTATGCAGCAAATATCATATGAAATTTCAAATGGTGGATTGCCTTGCAACCAAACTCGCATATATCAGCTCGTTCCAGGCATCGGGCACCCCAGGTAAACACCAATGGCTGCAATCCTGTCGTCGTCTGGAACGCTTTTGTCTGTCTTGTGCAGTCGTTCTGTAAATAGATGGGTGCCCATCTTTCCGGAAATTTGTTAGTTTTGTTACATTGAGAAGAATTGCCGGCACTTCTAAATCCCGAATAACTTCATCCACAATTCTCATTTTTAAGGGATAATTGTCAAGAAAAGTCCCAGTCATGATAGGTTCAGTTTCTCCACTACAGGTTCCGCCAGAATCCCAATCACCACCCCTGATTTATAAACAAAAAAAAAGTAAGCATGACAAAAATACTTTTATTCACAAAAAATAGAAACATCTTATGAACTCGCCTAAAATGAGCAGTTGAATAGCCCCGATAAAAAACCAATTTCTGTGCAGGATCCATGTTTTCTTTCACCCACTTTCCCCAGGTTTTAATGGCTCTCCTGAAGGCTTCAACCACATCAAGTTGAGGGTATATATAGTCACCTTCTCGGTAATAGTTCTTACTGAGGAATGAACAAAATACAGACACTAAACAAGCAATTTGGGAGAAGGGAAAACAATGAAAAACACTAAAGACTTAAACGTACCCCTTGGCAGTTTTGCCATGAGCCCACCAATGTCCAGTGTTAAAAACTACAATATTGGCTTTCTTCCATCGGTGGGCAAACTTATCAATTAGGTCTATTGATAAAGTAGGTCGAGTCTTACCCTCAGAAATAGTAAACACCCCTTCTCGCACAAGAAAATGTGAGCGAATGAACTCTACCGTGCAGTTATAGTCCTACCAGTTCATCAAAGAAAAGTGAAACGTTAATACATTGTATGCATTCATAAGTAAGGAAAACCTACTTCATATATAAACTTAGGGTTATCAATTATGCATACTAAAAATTGAAAAATATACTGTCCACGTCCTTTGGTAATCTTATATCCCCGTGTTTCAAACATTCGGCTCTTATCAGGTAGAGCTTCTCGAAGAAGGCAGAGCATAGATTCAAACTGGTTTCTGTTCACAGAGTCTCCAACCAACATCAACCTTTTACCTCTCAATCTCTCCAGAAAGTCTGTTGCATTAAACCTATGAATCGAGTATAGGGCAGATATTGTACATATTTTTTTTGATAAAAAATATTCTACAGTCAAAGTAGAATTGAAAATACCAAACCAGTAAAAGTTATGCAGTATTACCATACTCTACTTTACAAGAAGAAAAACATTGTCTCATATTATTAACAAGCTTCTGTCACTTTACAATGGTACATATTCATTTGATACTCTTAGCTTTATTATAGTAAACATCAATTTGGGCCACAACTCACAAGTGTCCACTGCAAAGAAGAAGTAAGCATACAGCCCCCAAACACTAAACTCTGTCTAATGTAAAGCTGCTGGACTACGATTAAGCGCTGAATTTGGAATCACTAAATTATATATAGCTGAAATAGTCCTACAAAATGTACAGGTTGTATCCACATGATTTATCAGGCTTATTAAATTAGCTTGAGTCAAAGAAAAAGCTTTAAGGAATCAGGACAAGAACAGGCAGTCAACCTCCTCCAACTTTAGACAAGCAATACGAGCAAGACAACTGACAACAGTAGGGTATGATGCGCCAATTCAACTTAGACAAAAGAAATTTTAAGCTTCTCAAATTATAAAACCGACCAAAAATTTTCTTCCTAATGTTTTACAGGAAGTGCTATGTTCATATAGAATGAGGTAAAATTATCATGCTACGTATTTCACAAAACATTTAGCATCCAATTGAATTTAAATCAAAGTTTTCGTACAGCACTGTGCAGCAAAGGTGATAACACAAAACAGCTGGTTGAGCAAAAGATGTGAATTTCAAAACTGCTGGTTCCTTCTAACGAAGCAATCACTGTCATCAACCAAAAATGATATGGGACGCCCGATTTACTCTACTGCTTACGAATCAGAAGATAACGGCTGCTTCTAATAAAAAAGCAGCCACCCAAAATCATCAACTCAAACAAAAAAACTAATTCTACAAAAATCTTCATCTATTACAAAAATCTTCATCTGCAAACAAGTAGCGTGATCAGCACCTCAAAAAATCACAACTTTTACACAACAAAAGCTAATTCTATATCATAATTTCTCAAATTCATTCCATCCAACTCGAGCAAAAACAAATATCAAAAAAATGAAAAAGAACAAAAATATTGCACCTGGGAATGTCGCAACCACTGGGTTTCCACCTCCATTTCAAATAACCCCGATCCGGCCTCCCATTGGCCTGGCAACCAAAAGCCTCATCAACGTAGGGGCAAGACCCCGGCGGGTAGAGCGGGTACGCCTCGTCCCTCACCCAAACCCCGTCGTAGATATCGCAGCCAGCCGCCCACTCCGCCACCTCCGGCGCCGACGCACGGCCACCAGTCCCACTCTCCGACGAAGGGGAAGAGGCAACACCAGCCTCCCCGTCGGAGAAAGGAATCGAGCTGTTCCCGAGGAGAGGGGGATCGGCGGGTTGGGCGAGAGAGGAGATGGGGGGGATGTGGAGGTAGAGGTCGGCGGGGTCGCGGTTGGGGAAGAAGAGGAGTAGAGGGAGGAGGAGGAGGGAGGCGGCGGCGATTGCGAAGCGGCGGCCGGAGAAGGGGAAGGTGAGAAAGGCCATGGCCGCGGCGGCGGCGGCGGGAATTATGGCAGAGACTAATCTAACCGACAGAGATAGGTCCTTTTTCGGGAATTCACATGTAATAACAACAGCTTTTGAAGTTTTTTAAAAACGACTTATGTTATCATGAGTTCAATTTGGTTGACTTTTGGTTTGACTTTGAATCTAATTAATACTTTATGTCTAATTTTTCTTTCGTAAAATATAAAATATAATTAACGGTAATACGCGGTGGTGGCACGAATTAGAATCAGAATTTAAATCGGTTTTTAAGAAATCAGAATCGGTTAGTAAAAATCGGTTTTTTTAGAAATCCTGAATTAAAATTAGAATCGAAATCGAAATTGGAATCGGTCCGAGTCAGAATCAAAAAAATTTGCACATTGAACGGCTAAAAAAATATTGCATCCAATTATACATTAATCAACTCAAAAAATATTAATTTGCACATTAATTAAAAAAAATTCTAATTTATAAACTCCGTGTAAACTGTCGGCGGCAGCGAGATTCAAGTCTGCTGGCCGGCCACCAGTTGGAAGCAAGGTCGGAGATGAGTCGACAAAGCACGGTCGGAGGCAGAAGCGCGGCGGCGGGTGGTGGAATCGCGACGGCAAGCAGAATTGGGCAAAATTACAATGGCGGGCGAATTCGATATCTTGTCCCCAGGGCTGTCAGCCGGCTACCAGTCAGAGGCGAGGACGGAGAAGAGTCGAGGAAGCCCGGTCGGATGCGGCGCGGTAGCGGGCGAAATCGGGCGAAATTGATTTCCCCCGATTTTGATTTAGGTTTTTAAATATAAATTATAATTTTACCCTTGATACATTAATTTAATAAATATCATACCTAGGGCATTTTGGTCATTTAAAATAAAAATACTATTTTATCCTTGACAAAATAATTTTATAAATATAATACTGAGGATATTTTGGTAATTTTAAAACCAATTCCTACCGATTCCAATTTCAATTTAAATCGGCCGGAATCGGATTGAATCGGTTGGCTTTCAACCCGACTCGGGGCCGACCGATTCGGCCACGAAATCGGATCGGCAAGTAGCCGATCCGATTTAAATCGACCGATTCCACTCGAAATCAGCCGATTCATGCAACTCTACAATACATAGAAGAAAATAACTTTGATATTACGATACGCAAAATAGTCAAAAAAATATTGTATTATCATTTAAGATTATCATTATAGTTAGGGCTGCTAATTTAGTGAGCCAGCTTGTGATTATTTGGTGTTCGGCTCGGTTTGACTCGACTCGACTCGAAACTCGACATTTAAATACTCGAACTCGAATCATACGAGCTGAGCTTGAACAACTCGACTCGACTCGATAAAATAATATAATAATATAATTTTTATATTATATATTATATATATATACTAATAAATTTAATTATAACTAATTATATTTATTCATCTACAATATTCTAACAAAAAGTGGTATAGTTAAGATGGTAGGCATCAAGTTTTTAACTTCAAAGGTTGTGGGTTCATATCACGCTAATTTTATTTTTTTAATTATGATACTTCTGACTTTTAATCGAGCTGGGTTTGAGCTCATAAAAATTAAACAGTTAAGTATATTCGAATCGAGCTCGAACATGTATGCTCAAAAGTCGTTCGTTAACTCGCTCGCTCGTTCAACACCGGTATAATTTTGTGTTATTGAATTTTTATCGCTCTAGCGATGCGTTCAGTAATCTATCCGCATGATTTCTTGCCTGTCAACCGTAGCTCATAACATGGTGTCATGCATCTCTTCTACCTATCATTTTGTCTACCATTTTACATAGTAATTAACTACATGTCAAGCTGTTCCCTCCTCGACACCAGCACAACGTTTTGGTATTGGTAATAGCAAAAGAAATAGCACCAACATTTCCTGGTAATCACCAAGCAAGAACCAGACAATACGTCTGATTATAAAATACATCATCAAATACACTCCAAATCTCGACAAGCATCAGATTGATTATAGGCAGAGCGTATTATATGGGACGAAAGTGATACGTTTTCCCCTTTTTTAAATTAGTAGAGGAACATTTGATACCTATTGAAGATTACCCGCCAAATGTGATTCGGAAAATGCCGACTTTGGACTCCTCGTCGTTTCGATCACATCAACGCCGGCCTCGTCCCCATCCCTTGACACACAAAGAAAACTACTCTCCATCGCTCGTACAACAAAGATCAAAGCCTTACCACCACCACCTCTCATGTCTCTCTTCCTCTTCTTTTTCACCGTTTGCTTGTGCTTGATCTCTTCGTCCCTCTCCCTTATCTCCCTCAACACCACCGTCTGCAATGGGACGGGTGCTGGAGCTGACCATGATGTTGTTGAGCAGTTAATCTCCTGTTTAGTGGCCAGACAAGGCTATTGCAGGGCAGGGGAGGGCAAGAACAGAACCTATGGTTTCTCCCAGTGTGGTGCAAGTTCGGTCTCCCAGGACTGCTCTGCTTGTCTTCGACAGGGTGGTGACCAACTACTGAGCAAATGTAAAGGACATGGTGGAGGAAGGGTTTATACGGATAAATGCGTGGTATTCTACCAACCGAGGCCGTTCTCCAACGACGGTGGTGGAGATCCGGTGAAGGGGCCGGAATGCGGAGACGACGCCGCCGGCGGCGCAGACCAAATCGGCAAACTGTTGGATGGGGTGTTGGAGAATGTGACGAGTAAGAACGAGAGCTTTGCTGCTGGGGTAGATGGGGCGGTGTATGCCATGGCGCAGTGCTGGGGGAGCGCCGGCATGGCTTGCGGTGGGTGTCTTGGAGCGGCGAGGGATGCTCTCGCCGGAATCTGTGCCGGCGTGGGCGCCGGCGGCGTGGCCTTTGATGGTTGCCTCCTTCGTTACCAGAGCGAGCCCTTCGATTTTCAACGTCGGGATGATCAACTCCCCCCTCCTACTAATGCCATTAGTAAGTGCTCCATTGATTCGCAAATTTTTATTACACATCTATCTTAATTTTAAGATCGATATGATTATAAATGACAAAATTTTAACTGAGTTTGCGACTCTGTAAAGTATGAACATCGGCTAAATTTAGATTTCACATTATAAATTGGGATGATGATCGATGTTTTGTGTGGGTTTTCAGGTGGTAATGAGACAAAGGAGGAGATCAGGCCGGCGAGGAGATCGAACGAGGCTCTGTTCTTCTTCTTGGGGGGTCTATCTCTGCTTCTTGTGTGTGTAATCCTACCCATGATTTACTGGAAATCGAAAGGGATGAACAAGCTGGGCAAGATGTTGTACCCAAATGGATCTGCCGGTGGTAATTTTCTCTTGATGAACACCATTTTGATGTATGATACGGTAGTTTGTATCGATCAGGATTGGATTAATGGGACTAATCATGGATATGAATAACAGGGCATCATCAATTTAGTGGCAACCTTCGAATCATTAGCTACTTCGACTACAAGGTCTTGAAGAAGGCAACAAACAATTTCGACCCGGCTAATCAGATTGGCTCCGGTGGATTTGGCCCTGTTTATCAGGTTTCCATTGATCTTATGTCCTTAATACTTGCATGGAATTATGGAATTTGATAACGAAAATCTTAATTTTAAATTTTGTTTACAGGGAAAACTTGATGATGGGAGGAAGATAGCAGTAAAGAAGCTAGCTGTGGAAAATTCCCAGCAAGGTGAATCAGAGTTTCTTGCAGAGGTGAGGATGATCACAAGCATTCAACATAAGAATCTGGTTCGCCTTCTTGGTTGCTGCTCAGATGGTTCCCAGAGGCTGCTTGTGTATGAGTACATGAAAAACAGAAGCCTTGACAGCATTATATACGGTTAGAACCATTCAATTTTACAGACCAAAAACTTAACTCCATTAATGGCGATTACGATTTTTTTGGGTAAATTTATACCAACAGGGGAGAACAGCATATTTCTCAACTGGCAAATCAGGTTCCAGATCATACTAGGAATTGCAAGAGGATTACAATATCTACATGAAGACTCCCACATGAGAATTGTGCATAGGGACATCAAAGCAAGCAACATACTTCTCGATGAAAAGTTCCAACCAAAGATAGGAGATTTTGGGTTGGCAAGGTTCTTCCCTGAGGACCAAGCTTATCTTAGCACTAAATTTGCAGGAACCATGTAAGTTATATTGACCACTTCATTTTGCTTCGGGATATAATATGCTTTGTAGAATTTGGTTTGTCACAATAATGCATCAAATACAGAGGTTATACTGCTCCGGAATATGCAATCAGAGGCGAACTATCTGAGAAGGCAGACATCTACAGCTATGGAGTTCTAGTGCTCGAGATCATAAGCAGCCGCAAGAACACAGATCTCTCTCTACCTTCTGATATGCAATACCTCCCAGAATACGTAAGAACAAACCCCCACCCCCATCATTCAATCGAACACCAAATCACATGATTTAACCAGACGGGCACTGGTATTTACAGGCATGGAAGTTGTATGAGAAGCTGCAACTCATAGAGCTATTGGACCCAGTGCTTGTAGCGGATGGGTACGAGGAGAGGGCAGTTTTTCTGGCCATACATGTAGCCTTGCTCTGCATGCAGCCCCACCCGGCATTGAGGCCGCCAATGTCTGATATTGTAGCATTCCTAACATGCAAGGCGGACAACATCCCCACTCCTGTCAAACCTGCGTTTTTAGATAGGAGGCGCAGCAAAGAAGATGTTTCATGGGAAGACAGTTCGGATGGTTTTCCGACTCCTGCGAAGATCAATTCTCCGGTGGTTGCTCGGCCTGGGAATTGACATTTGTACTGATATCAATATTGGTTTATTTGTAGTGTGATAGCATGTAGAACGGCTTACACATTGTTTTTGGAATGTTCGAAGTTAGTATTTGAATAAATTGCCATAATATTTTTCATCTATCTTGGAGTTCGGTATGTTAAACAAGGACTGCATCCACTATCCAAATCTTTTATTCCACATCCTTTGGACTGCATTAAGTCGTCTGCGATGATGGGACACAGAGATCTTAAAAAAATCATCCCGATATTTTATTAAAAGAAAATTGTTGGTTTTAGGAGAGCCTTCATCACAAAATAATCATAGTTTGTAAAAGAAATAAATTTAATTAAAAACAACTTTCAAATTTTGTACTAATTATTGGGTAAGAAAATACAAAAAACTTAAATATGAGATAATTATCAAAATTTATATATGGATAATATATCAAAGAAAAATTTATTATTTAACAGGATTTATTATTAATATTTGATTACTATACTAAAATTCATTTGTGTAATAAATATGAGATAATTATTAAGTTTTTATATGGATAATAAATTGGCATAAATAAAAGTTTATTATTTAACAGGATTTATTTTTTATATTTGATTACTGTAGTGAGAGTATCACTTACAAATTAATATTTCTGTATAAAGACTAAATATTAATGTTATGTTAGTCATTTGTTAATGGAATTAATCTTTATTTGAATTATTAATTTTATTATGAGCATGTTGTTTTGTTCTATGGATTCATTAAATCAATCTGATTATATGATTTCTACTAATATTAATTCAGTTCTAATGCTTAAAAGGTAATTATTGAAAAAAAAGCGTCATTCTTGGCTGCATGAATCTTGACATTTTTAGTAAGGACTGAACAACTTTCTTCTGTCACGGACAAAAGATTCATTAGGGAAAACAGGACATTAAGAAGTG
This sequence comes from Piper longum, assembly GCA_032619315.1. Taxonomy (NCBI): domain Eukaryota; kingdom Viridiplantae; phylum Streptophyta; class Magnoliopsida; order Piperales; family Piperaceae; genus Piper; species Piper longum. The sequence continues at coordinate 2,107 of JAVDBV010087520.1, read as the reverse complement.
AGAATATTCAAATCGTATAAGTATTATGATCATAAAGCGTAGGATTCTAGAGACCTTTAGGGGTGATGGGTTTGCAAGGTTGCTGTAGCCATTAAGTTTCTTAAAGAAATTAAAAAAAATTGTAAAAAAAACAATAAGGCTGAAACAAGTACGCCTTTGTTGAACTTGATTTTAATGAAGTTTAAAGGTAAAACAAATATTAGAGAGTATGTGTCCAGATATTGTGTATATTGTTGAAATGTTGGGTAGATATTTAAGTAATCCGAGTGTGCATCATTGTAAAGTAGCCAATAAAGTTATGATAGAACAAAACATTACATATTTACATATCAAAAGTCAAATCAATTTGAGATCATTGGGTATTCTAATTCTGATTTTGCTGGATGTCAAGATAGTCGTCGATCCACTTTTAGCTACATCTACTTGTTTGCTTGAGGAACTATTTCCTGGAAGAGTGCTAAGCAGACACTCATAGCTTCTTCCACCATGACAGCTAAATTCATAGCTTATTATGAGGCATCCCATCATGGAATATAGTTGCAAAATTTTATCACATGGTTGCGCATTATTGATAATATTGAAAGACTACTTAAATTATTTTATGACAATCAGTTTGCAGTATCATTTTCAAATAACAACATGAGTTCATCTAAATCAAAATATATAGAGATCAAGTTCCCTATTGTGAAAGAAAGAGTTTAGATTGGTAAAGTTTTTATAGAGTATATTGAGACAAACTTCATGGTTGCGGATCCACTTACTAAAAATTTACTGTCCAAAGTCTTTCATGAGCATGTTGCTCATATGAGTATTGTATCATTTGATATTATGCTACTTTAGTGAGGTTTGTATTTGGTTTAAGGTTCACTCTGTGTTTTTTTTTTGTTATCTCATAAGGTTAGACCAGTTGAAAATATGCATGCAAATTACATGTAATTTTCATACTATATATACATACTTGATCTATGTCATTTAATTATATTGATGTTTGTGACCATGAATAGGTTTAGTTACGATAAATGTTACGAAAATCGTCTTGATTCTATATGAACATTAATTAATAGACGAGATTATTATTTTAGAATAATAGCGTATGTTATTTTGGAGTTTATAAGGTTATATATAATTATTTATATATATATATATAGTCCAAGTGGGATATTGTTAGAATTTGGATATATATATATATATATATATATATGTATATATATGTATCATATACTGTTATTATTAAGGTTTGGACCTAAATTAAATTAATCTATTGAAGATAAGATTAATAGGTTATTAATATTTAAAGATAAGTATGGATAAATATATATAGATATCATATATTTAAAATAAGTATAGATAAATGTGTAGATATAATTTTCGTAATCTCTAATTTATAATGGATTAAATTGGTATTATGAAAAATAAGTATAAATATGGTTATGTCTTCAAATTCGTATGAAATTTTTCTTTCTCGTATCCCACCATTTAGAAACTTTAGTTTTGAAGAACCTGTGCTGAATTTGGAAGATCAAAACCTCAAAAAGTAAAGAATGATATTCATTTTATGGATTCAAGTATGCCTATATTTGGCCCATTGTTAGCCCCAGCCCACGACGGCCCATGATCGGCAACCTAGCTAACATTCTTTATCTTTAGTCCAACCCATCATCTAAAATAGAAATTGGGTTACTCCGATTCCACTTATTTGAACTTTATTTATAATCATCAAGTAAATAAAATTGGATAATAAAAGCGTATCTGAATCTATAAAAGCAATATGATCTTGACTTCTTTAAGTTTTAATTTTTCAAATTCAGCACATGTTTTTCAAAACTAAAGTTTCTACATGATGGGATACTAGAAAGAAAAATTCTATACAAATTCAGGGACATAACCGTATTTATATTTATTTTTCATATTTCTAATTTAACCTATTATAAATTTGATATTACAAAAATAGTATCTATGCATATTTATCCATACTTATCTTAAACATATGATATCTGCATATATTTATCTATACTTATCTTTAAATATTAATAGCCTATTAATCTTAATTTTAATATATCAATTTAATTTAAGCTCAAACTTTAATAATAATAGCGTATGATAAAAT
>JAVDBV010087519.1:23310-44024 GCA_032619315.1 Piper longum | reverse complement strand
CCTTTCTCATTTTGACAGTTGCAAATACGAAAGTGACATGTATATTTAGAAACTACCTGCACATCACCGTGCCTCATCAATTCGAATATTGAATCCTGAAAACTGAAAAGCAAGAAATAAAATCAGTCAACAAAACCAACTAGATAAAAATAATGAGGTTGGACAACAAAGGTACAAGACCAAAAACAGTGAACAAATAAACTAAAAGCTATCAAGAGTGTCTTCAAGTAAACCAGTGATTGAGTGTAAGAAAAAGGTATAACTATAATTACTCTTTAATAAAAAGAAAGATGAAAAGTAAAAAATTTAACCAAATAAAAAAAATCAAATCATTATATTCTATCATCTCGTTCAATTAGAATATGTTTTCACATCAAAATCTATTTCTAAAATATCAAATCATTATTGTTTATTTCATTATTCAATGAGGATCTAATTCTATAATTGGAGTCTCCCTAACATCCGCCGCACATGGTACACCTAGTATAATATGAAATTATGATGAAAATTTGGAAAATAATAAATTTTCCATAATCATAACTTAAGAATTGATATGGAAATATTAAATAAAGTTTCTCCCTGAAGAAATCCACAATTGGATAAGAATGTTGGGAAAATAGTAATTTTTGTGCAAATATAAATCTGAAATTGAGGAAAAAAGCATTATTACCCAACTAGGAGAATATATTTTGTTTTAAATATTTAATTTTTAAATTATAAAATAAATGTTTTTTGTAGACAAAATACATTACTATGTAAATATAAATAATAGGGATAATAAAAAAACAGAAAATATAATTAAAATAAATTTATATTTAAATAAAATTAGAAAATAAAATTTCATTAATTAATTTGCTCCTAAGTAGAAAATATCCATTGTTAGTGAATAATTGAAACATCGTTCCTCCTTTGTCTTTAGTATGCCTGTCTTTAATTTCCTAAAAAAAAAAATTATCCAAAAAAATGCATGTTGTAGAAAAGTAAAGCAATATATAAAAATATCAGCCGCTGAATAACACTTGAAAATCAAACGAAATTAACTTAATTAATTGGAAATAAAGAAAAAAATGAGTTCCCTTTTGGCTGGTTTACTTTGTGCATGTGCTGTTTTTTGATGGTGAATGCTTAAAATTAGTTAAGGTCGATAAAATAGTCATTTTCAAATAGTAACATTTTTTCAGAATTCTTGCTCTGAATTTTTATAAGATGCTTGTAGAAAAATTACTTCGGAGCTTATTCTTAAACTCTGTTTCATATTTATCAAGCTAAAACTTGTGTGATTTTGTTGGTTTATATTTGTAAGTTTCTGGCATTGTTAAATTTCTGTTTTTTGTTTTATTAAATCTCAACTTTAATTACGAAAATTGCTATATTTATCTATCATGGCTCCAATAATAATTTTAAAAAATTAATTAATATCTCTATTATCCCAATTATTTATATTTACTTCCTAATGTAATATATTTTGTTTAAAAATAAATATTTATTTATATTGAAAAAATAAATATTGAAAATAAATATAACTCTCATAATCTGCACAATTACGCGGGTAACATGCTAGTCTAATTAAATAAATAAATATAATTAAAGTGGAAAAGAATGAAAGATCCTGTGCACTCCATATGCACTAAATAGTAAGCAGTCTATTTCAAACCAACCCAATGGACTAGATGGAGACTTATCAGTGCATTTACCTTTCCACTCCATCACGAGGAGGAGTATATATGTGGTCTGAGGTAAGGATTCCTTTAGCGGCCAAAAACTCAATTACCTGGTTCAGAAACAGATTCAAGTATTTATCTGAGTGAGGCAAAAATACAACAAAAGAAAAGCACCCTGATGCATCTATAACTCTTAAGACTCTAGATGCTGCCAATCTGCTGGAGAAGGAATTTAGAACAAAGTAAGCAATTATAGTTTCTGAAGTGGGAAAAGTGAACCACGTTCACATATATTACACGTAAACATGAAGAAAACAACCTTCAATTATAAAGGAACAAAACAATACACAATACACAAAAGAAGTAATTGTGCTTATCTACCAACCTTCAAAAGCTTGCGAATTATGGGTGTTCTGTTAAAATGCCTTCTGTTCTGTTTCATGATGTTGTGCAGCATTTGCAGTCCTACAAACAAGCATTCCAGCAATAATTGTTTACCCCACTTCCAATAGCCATATCAGACTGATCAATCACAGTAAGAAAACAGCATCAAACCATTTTTGTTAACTATGTCATGCAAAACGGTGCGTGATTTTGTTTTCAGAAGTGCATCAAGAATGATAGAAAGATCTCTCGTGCTGCAAAAAGAAGATCACCGCATTCACTATTAAAAAAACATCCACATATACTAATCAACACACATGAAATTCTTGTTCACATGAAAGATGAGAACCTTTGGAAAGTCTCGCCAATAGCATTGTCCCCTGAAGCCGCAGTGACAAACAAAAGCTTCAAATAACCTTTAGTGGCATCCTGCAAAAGGATACAAGAATAATAACACATTCAAAAAGCCGCAGTGACAAACAAAAGCTTCAAATAACCTTTAGTGGCATCCTGCAAAAGGATACAAGAATAATAACACATTCAAAAAGCCGCAGTGACAAACAAAAGCTTCAAATAACCTTTAGTGGCATCCTGCAAAAGGATACAAGAATAATAACACATTCAAAAAGCCGCAGTGACAAACAAAAGCTTCAAATAACCTTTAGTGGCATCCTGCAAAAGGATACAAGAATAATAACACATTCAAAAAGCCGCAGTGACAAACAAAAGCTTCAAATAACCTTTAGTGGCATCCTGCAAAAGGATACAAGAATAATAACACATTCAAAAAGCCGCAGTGACAAACAAAAGCTTCAAATAACCTTTAGTGGCATCCTGCAAAAGGATACAAGAATAATAACACATTCAAAAAGCCGCAGTGACAAACAAAAGCTTCAAATAACCTTTAGTGGCATCCTGCAAAAGGATACAAGAATAATAACACATTCAAAAAGCCGCAGTGACAAACAAAAGCTTCAAATAACCTTTAGTGGCATCCTGCAAAAGGATACAAGAATAATAACACATTCAAAAAGCCGCAGTGACAAACAAAAGCTTCAAATAACCTTTAGTGGCATCCTGCAAAAGGATACAAGAATAATAACACATTCAAAAAGCCGCAGTGACAAACAAAAGCTTCAAATAACCTTTAGTGGCATCCTGCAAAAGGATACAAGAATAATAACACATTCAAAAAGCCGCAGTGACAAACAAAAGCTTCAAATAACCTTTAGTGGCATCCTGCAAAAGGATACAAGAATAATAACACATTCAAAAAGCCGCAGTGACAAACAAAAGCTTCAAATAACCTTTAGTGGCATCCTGCAAAAGGATACAAGAATAATAACACATTCAAAAAGCCGCAGTGACAAACAAAAGCTTCAAATAACCTTTAGTGGCATCCTGCAAAAGGATACAAGAATAATAACACATTCAAAAAGCCGCAGTGACAAACAAAAGCTTCAAATAACCTTTAGTGGCATCCTGCAAAAGGATACAAGAATAATAACACATTCAAAAAGCCGCAGTGACAAACAAAAGCTTCAAATAACCTTTAGTGGCATCCTGCAAAAGGATACAAGAATAATAACACATTCAAAAAGCCGCAGTGACAAACAAAAGCTTCAAATAACCTTTAGTGGCATCCTGCAAAAGGATACAAGAATAATAACACATTCAAAAAGCCGCAGTGACAAACAAAAGCTTCAAATAACCTTTAGTGGCATCCTGCAAAAGGATACAAGAATAATAACACATTCAAAAAGCCGCAGTGACAAACAAAAGCTTCAAATAACCTTTAGTGGCATCCTGCAAAAGGATACAAGAATAATAACACATTCAAAAAGCCGCAGTGACAAACAAAAGCTTCAAATAACCTTTAGTGGCATCCTGCAAAAGGATACAAGAATAATAACACATTCAAACACAACATACAAGTTTATACACATTTGTCATCATCATCTACATCTTATCCCAGCTTACGGTGTTGATAAAAAATCATTTTTTAACCATAAATAAATGACAAAAAAAAACTGTAAAAGCAAAGGAAAACAGATGAAACTGATCCATGATTCTAGCAGAACACAGAACCAAGCTTTTATGCAAAATAAATTAATCATGCAGCTTATGCCATAAAATCACCAGGCCATAATCATTAAAGTTCCATCTGTACCACAACTTACAACTATCTTGCTCTCTTGGTACACATTTCATATCACCACAATTCACAATACCTTGTTGAAGGATGATCGCTACAATTCACTACCCACGTGATAAGAGCACATTTTTTATTCAAAAAGTATCACATGATAAGAGCAGTTTAACTTATTTAGAATTACTGGAGAAGACAATGATGTACTTACCTTGCTTCTGCTTATCCCTCCTTCAGCATCCAGTAATTCATCGAGTTTCTCTTCAACTAATTGTTTTCCAAAATTTAAATGAATTAGAAAAAAGTAGAAACTGCCACTCTGAAATAAAAAATTAGAGAAACGCAATACCTCCTTCAAATCGACCACAAGTTCCAACAGGCAATTTTTTGGACTTGGCAGCAACCGCCTGATTAGTGCAAGAACTGACCTTTTTTATAACACTAGCTGGATTTGAAGATTTGCATTGAGAAGATTGCTTTACTCTTCTTGATTTGTGCTCAACCAAATCTTTGTTGTTCTTGCTACCATTTTTTGCTGTTGAATAATTTCTATCTGATATTTGAGAGTGTAGGGTGCTTTCCCCAAGGAGATGATTATGGTTAATTTTGGAAGAAATATTATTATTCCTTTCTTGATCTTGTACTGAAACAGGGCTTATACTAGCTTTCGTTTTGGGTTCAGACTTTTTCGAATCCAAACGTCTGAATTGCAAACCATCTGTAACATGAGCAATATCTGCCTCCAAGTCAGAAGCAACTAAATTATTGTTGTAACCCTTCTCAACATGAGCCTCAGATTGCCAAAAAGCATTGACAGATGTATCATGCAAGTATTCTGCATCAGGGCTGCTTGAAGCTTGAGCATTGACAACAGGTTTAGATGAACAATCCTCAACATGGGACGGAAAGACTTGAACAGCTGATTTGGAACTCTCCAACTGGTCTCTTGATATTGACAAGACCTCTGTATCAGAAATGATCTCACTCATGTTGATTACAGGAGTACCATCTTCCCGTACCATAACTGGCTCAGGATATTCGTTGTCTGAATCAGCTTGAACAATGGCTCCAGAATTTGAAGGATCACCACCAAGGTAGCCTCGACATCCAGAAGAGCCACACATACATTTTTTAGCTGCAGCACCAAAGACCCGGACATAGTTGTAGTCAAATGTTACTTCTTCTCCCTGCCATACAAAGCATTCAGTTCCAGATGCAACAAATATTTACAATGTTTTTGTAAAGAGGCACAGAAATAAAAGATAAAACTTAAAAGATTGAAGCATTTGAAGATGCGATTATGATAAAAGAAAAATATCATTAGTCAGTAACATTTTACCTTCTTTATGTCCCTCAGTGCAAATAACCCAATACAAACTTCTCCATTCACCATCCACTGTACACCATGAATCAAATAGATGTCAACACAACAGTAATTTTATGTAGCACGGAGATAAAAAATACAGATTACACAAATCAAGAAGAACAAGTATAACATTTTTAGAGGGACTCTCATAGGTAATAATAATGTAAGACCCTTAGAGTCATTAGTAGAGAAAATAAGTTTGTTGTTGGGCATTAGGTAATTAAGTGTGGGATATCGTAAGGCCATTAGGCACACCACTCAATAAGAGGGGTACACATCCCACATTTAATAACCCAATACCCAATAATAGATTTATTATTCTCTACTAACAGTCGTACATTATTATTACCTAAGATGTACAGACTGCACTACAAACTTTGAAAGGTACAAAAATTTCATAACATCATCTTCAGGCTCACATTGACATTTCATCAGATAAAAATATTTGATGCATCGCATTATCTATCTCCCTCCTGCAGCATAATTTACAGCTACACCATCTATGATGGAATTATGAGCAGTTAAGAGTGTAAAACTTAGAGCTACATCAATACATTCACAAGAAAGCTACCATTCTGCCAAGCCAGTAATAATTTAACAAATGTGCACTAAACAGTATACAGCTAGACGCATACCATGGCATGGTATCAAAGTTATAACTAAATTTTCTTAATAATCTTTTCAAAGCTAACCAAGAAAATATGCATGCAATTCACAAGGCAAATTGACTAGAACCAACAAATTATCCATAAAGAAGAGTTTCTTCATAATACAGTAGGAACTAAAGAAGAAGCAAAACCTTTTCTGTCCAACAATTAGGCTTGCAACTGTGGTTGACAAAACGTCCCAGATTTCCTCTTGCACACGCATCTATCACCTGAAACAAATTTACACATGTAATAGATGCACTTTCACTGTCAACATCCTAACAGATTGTCTAAGAAAGAAGACCAATCATTTCACACAATTAGTTTAAATACCAAGAACTTAAGGCACCAAAGAGCTTCAGGAGAACTTACAAATATTTAACCGAAGTAAAATTTCATTAATCAACCATGAAATATCCACAAGTTCCATTACATCTATCCTCTTTTAGTCAACCACACATTATAATCCCACAAGCTAAAAAACACATTTAACATCATGGTCAAGATTATAATCATGAAAGAAATAAATAAAAGGGGGCTGGGGGGGAGTTTGGGCAGGTGGGGGAACTTCAATCCCCAATAAAAGTCGGCATGTATTTTACTGCCATTATAGCATTTTAGTTCAACAGTCTCATACGGCAACAGTAAATTAAGATCATATAGACAACTATCCAGCCTCACTAAAGTTTTTGATAACTAGCCAATCTTCCACATGAAAATACTATTGCTCTATTCAACACCAATAACACGAAATATTAAGAACAAATGAACGACATAATAGAGCATAGTATAAACCTCGCTCCCATTCAATGTCATGAAGTAGAAATGCTTTTGCCCTCTTGAAGCATACTCCCTTTGTCGTGCCTCATAAGCATGCATATCAAGAACCTTGAGAACATGATAAAAAAGTAAGTTGCATATATGCAAATGTGAACTTATATCAGAGTAAACTTAATAAAACCACATACCACTTAAAAGAACCAAATAATAATCATAATAATAATAATAATAATAATAACAATAATATTAATAATAATAATAACAGTAATAAAAATAAAAATAATAATAATAATAGCAACAACAACAACAATGATAACAACAACAACAACAACAACAACAACAATAATAATAATAATTAAACTATTTACTAACAGCTCAAAGTTTCAAGTCCAAAACAAGCCTATTGACCTGACCACGTTCCTTAATGTTTAAGTGGTTAGCTAGCACGCTCTTATCCCTCTCTTCATGTTTCTAGAGTTTCTCATGATGAATTTCTAATGTAGCAAAACCTAGGGCACTGCCAATAGGACACAAGAGACAGCAACTGGCTAGACTTGACATGGAGCGCATCAGCAGAGATGCAGAAATGTTCCTTGCAAGGATAGTGACCTATTATTAATAGCAGATGCAACAAAAATGTGTGACAACAACAAATGGGAAACAGCTCGGGCAGCAAATCAGGCAGCAGGTGTGAACTTGTGAAGTTGGAGAGGGTTCTCAGATGCTGGATCTATCAATTCTAGATATGGTGGTCTCTGTTGGTGAAGATTAGATATTTAGTGACAACCGTGAGTGCTTATCACAATCCAAGCTTAAACACTGGCATTTGTCTGTAATTATACAGGCAAAGCGTACAGTCTCCATACCAATTGATGTAGTCATAACTATGGATAAAAAAAGAAAGATTATGCCAGACAAAAATCCTGACAAGATTTATCTCAGCAAGGGATGATCAAGTACTACTTCTGTGCAATCCCATAAATCAACCAAAACACATTATAAACATAACAAAAGTCACTTATTTTTAGAGAACAAAAGAAATGAACACCTAATTAGATTCCTGATTTACAAATTTATATTGCCAATTGATTGCTTTCTCATTATATTGATACCACAAAATAATGTAGGTTATTCAAACGAATATTCTGGGGAATAGAACTAGATAAAAAGGAAGAAAAACCTGGACAATTCAATATGAAAATAGAAAGAGAAAAGCATAAGCTTAGGAACTTGACTTAATGAGATCCATTTTACATTGAAGGCTAGAAAACACATTTACAACTAAAGCCAAAGCCCTATAACAGCCAACAACTTCATGTGACTAAAAAAAAAGACTTATAAATAACATAACGATAAAACCTAGTAAACCATAAAATGAAACGTGCTACTATAAAAAGTCATTTCCATACTAATCACATGGATCCTTGTTTAGGGTCCATGCCCCCTTTTCAGTATTTGATGAAAGAAGAAGGTGAAGAAGAATATGCTCCTGTATCACAAAACCCACGCAGGAACAAAGGAGCATGTTTTGCCCTGAATGCCCATAATTTCACAAAATTGACAAAGGGAAAAATAGATTATTTTAACCACATTGTCATCATACATCATTCCAAATACTAAATAGACATCATGAGAAGATTGCGACGTGAAATATTAACAATAGTTACATTCATAGCAAAGCTGGCTAGGAAATAATCCAGCTTGCCTTTACGTCTCCAAAGTAAATAACAAAAAACAGATAGATAGCCATGCCAGCATAAGCTATGGGATTTATACCTTCAGGGTACAAAATTAAAAACACAAAAACTAAAAATAATCAATTTACCTCTCCAACGTACTCAATAAGAAATTGGCCTTTTGAAACATTTTCTAGTAATTGCAAACCATATCCTTTCTTCCCACATTGGAACCACTTAAACTTGGCATATTTACTCTTTTGAAACTGAACCACATATATTTTCAAATAGAAACAAATGTCACTTAGCAGCAAAATAAAGAAAAAGAGAGAAAGGGCATGCATGTATATGTGTGCAACGAATTCTGTACATAAAATAAAAAAAAATAAAGCAAACCTGTTGATTTGAACAAAGGTTTCCACAAGGGCATGTTCCTTGAATGCATTCTATGTTAAGCATGCGATTCAAGCACTCCTCTCTGCATCCAAAACCACCATCTGAAGGAGGCTTGCAGTGGCAAACCATTATCTGGAAAAAATCAATTTAAATAAAAAATTGATTTAACCTGCTAATGTTAGATAGATATAACCTTTTAATATTAAAGGAATAAAAATTCAACCTCATCAATTGTCTGGGTCCTTCTACTGCGATGTAAAAATAAGTTATGCTCGATAAGGGTCCAAGATGCTTGCTGTTTAGCTGACAACAGATAACAAATATGCACAAAATTTAGACCTTAGGTTGCTTAATTTCTTTGTAGTTAATGTAAGAAAATATCACAAACCATCTAAATTCTTAGCCTGAACACTTGCAAATATTGACCCCATCCTAGACAAATCTTCGTCGCCTGAGCCATCAGATAGCTGCAGCTCAGCATTAATCTCAGCATTTGACTTCTCTTGAGGTATTGAGCAGTCAGCAAACTTTTTGTCGTGATTGTCTTTACAAGTCCTACATTAAAAAAAAAAATTCAATCAGTCTGAAGCCAAAGTCCTAGCCAAAAAACAGAAGAATAAACTAGTAGCATTACTACATAGATGCCACATGGCAAAATAAACAACAGACCACCACTACAGGAGCCTCACATATTGCAGCTTAACATAAGGCTCATTAGTTGCCAAGCAAAGAAGGCAGAACCCCATATCAAGCATGTCTACCGTTAACCAGTGCTGGACATTCAATTAGGGGTTTAAATGGTTAATATGGAAAGGAACATCAAATCGCAAAAATTTGGCCGCAAATTTTATTTCACGTTAATCAGTTAGAAACATCTTTCTTCTTAGCTGATCATTCAATTTTTTCCCCTTATTTTCGTTGTCATAGTTTCAACACTGCAGTGGTTGTAGATGGTGAAAGATTGACGCTTCATCGGCCAGTAAATTCATAAAGAAAAATGAATGATACCAAAGATTTAGATTACCATTTGCAATTAGTGTCACCTATCTTGTTTGCCAAATCAACTGGTATGCATCTCCACTTTTCACAATCATCACAAAGTACCCATGCCATCTGAGGAGACAACAGCTTTAAGTCAACAAGGTGATTCACTACCTGAGTCCCATTGTTGAGACCACCGTTTAAAACCATATTCTTTTTGTCCTCAGTGACACAACTTCCTGCAAAATAACCAAAAAACTTCATCCTTCTACTAATCGCATTAGAGGTTAGCAAAAAATAGACAATAAGGTCAAGAGAGGCTATGGCTCAAAGAAGAAAAATTACTGTTCGAGACATCTGCTTCACTTGAGACAAAATGGGCTTGGATCTTAGCTGCCCACTTTCCCAAAACAGAGTCCCTTTTTTTCCTCCGGCTCACTGAAGTTTTAGTCGAAGATCCCTTAGGCTGTCCCCAAAAACTTCCTTTGATTGATTCAACTGAATCACTTTTATTCCTTGATTGTTTTTTACCAGCTTTTCTGGATTTCCTCAACAGTAAGTCCTCTTTACTTTCCAAAGATCCACCGGCATTTTTATTGATGTCGTTCACAGTTTCTAATTTTGCACCATTTTCAATACGCATTTCAGCAGCAAACATAGATTCACTTACTGAAGAAAGCTTGCCAGAAAAATCTCCTTCATTGACCTTTTTCACGGGCCTGCGTCTCGAATACTTCTTTTCCATTTTTGGAGTGTCTGTATTAAAAAACACATCTGGATTGGGCATTTGATGTGAAGCATCAGTTGTGTTGGAAACCATGCACGGGACTTCAGTGGAACTTGGCAACATGTTGGAAGGAATAACAGCTACAGAAACATCACTCTCCATTGACATAGATAACACAACATCTTCTGGCACTGTTTCAGAAGTGGATTTAAGTTGGCAAACCTCTTGATACTTTTCATCTCCACATGAGCTTATGAAGTGAATAGAGTTTCCTTTGGCAATTAGGTCTGGATTCACGTCTTTAGATCTGGAGACAGAAAGTATCTTTGAATCTGTATCTCTACTAATAGATTTTTTGAACGTAAAAAGTTCACCATTAGGTTCAAGTGCCCCATTTTCCATATAAAGCACAGCTGAATCAGGAGACGTGCTGCAAAGAGTGTTCTTACCTGATGTTGCTTCCTCTAAACTATCAAAAACTATTTGTGAGGAAATGCCTAGACAATCATCAAATCTGTTTTCCACAAGAACATCCTGAGTTACTGTGCTTTCGATGTCTTTATCGTATGGAATCTCCACTGCCAACACATTGTTTTCGGTTGCAAAATTATCTAAGCCAACTTCTGGAGCAGCTACAATCTCCAACTGGTTACCTGTGTTTCCCTTGAAATCATTTTTGTCAGGGCAATTGTTATTGGCTATCTGTGCGATAGAAGAGTAATCAGCATCTGATGTCTCTGAACAACCAAAGAGAGCTGTTTTTTGTTGTTTCGCATTGGACATGCAGCCACTGCCTCTAATTTGAGCTTTCTTCTTTCGTCTCTGTTTGCTAGATCCTGGTTTTGCACCTCCTAACCGACTCTTTGACTGAGCATTACCATACTTCCGTTTCTTTTTATTTTCCTCAAACAATTCTATAATTTTCACCAGTGCACCCCACACAGATGAGCGTCCGCGTCTACGTAAATAGCTCCTTTTCTTTCTTAATTTGCTCACTGAGATTGAAATAGACTCCATTATCTTTCTACACTGTCTTGCAGCATTCCTCATTCTTGTTAACCGAGGTAAACTGTGATCCACAACAGTTTCTCTGCCTGGCAAACTTGGACTATTTGGTGAATATACTTCAGCAACATAAGAACCAATCTCCGCAACACTGGAAGAATTCTCCAATGAGGTTCCATTGGATATGCCCTCAGGTTCATTTTTCCTACTACAACTATCAACGAGAGATGTTACGAGAGAACTGCACAAACTGCTCTTTCTACTATTCTCCAGAATTGCAGAGCTACAACTGTTTCCTTGGCCCATTGATGGTTCGGATGAATGAGTATTCAAATTCAGAATAGCAAACATTGATGATATTTCTAGTGAAGCAGAGCCTACAGAAGCATTGCACGAAGCAGCATTAATTATGTGGACAGAACATTCCTCACTGTTCATTGCTTTATGAAAGCCAGATATTGTACTCGCAACATCCACAAATAATGAAGATGACTGAAATAAAGGTCTCGGCTTACCTACGTCATCATAGAGAGCGGGATCTGTAACTCTACCAGGTTTAACAACAAACTCTTCCAGATTTCGAGAAAGATCAGCATTTGTGTCACAAGAATCCTTATTATCATCCACAGGCATGAATTTGCTTCTACTCTCCTCGCAAGCCACATGCTTAATTGAAGTTCGGTTCTCTTCACGCCGAAATGAACAGCCAGGCAATGAAGAAGATGAGCAGAAGTGTGAAGGTCCCTCAAACATACAAATTGCAACATTAGATGATGCCAGAACAACTTCAGCTTCCAAAGCTCTCGTATTTTCTTCTCTAGCTGCAGACTCTTCCACATCTACCACCGAGGTCAGATCATCGGGTACATTGTTTTGCTGTTCCCCTGTGTTTAATTTACTGAACCTCACCTCTCCTATAGTAAAACCTTCTTCCCCGGCTCGCTCCTCTCCAACCAATCGATCAGAAAACGAGCTATTCTGATGACTATTCGATAATGGTGATGGGTGCAATGCGGTAGTCGCAGAATCCACAAAATTGCTGCCTACTCCGGGCAGTGCCGAAATACGAACTCCTTCCACGCAACCAACATCCGAACCCCTCTTCTCCACATCGACCGCCTGATTCGACCCAGCTACCCTCTCCGCAACACAGTCATTCGCCATTACCAAGCCCCCGGTGTCAGGTTCGCTTCCAGCATCGCCGTTACGCAAAGAAATCTCACCAACCCCATCGCCGGGGCCACCAACAGCACCGTTCTCGCAAATGCAGGACGAATCGCAAGGTACCATCACAAACCGTTCCGTTACCTCGCAACCGGGACATCGTTCTCCGCCACCAACGGCCGCCGCAAGCTCGCCCTCGACCGCCGGCGTCGGAAGACGCCCCTCGCCGCCGGCGCCATCGACGGCCGCCGGCCGCGGCGGCGGAAAGGCGACTACCGCGGGGCCGTCTTCGACCTCCACGCCGGAGCTCATCCTCAAAACCCTAAGCCGAGCATTGTACAATCCCAATAAAAAATTCCAAAAAAATACAAAAAAAACACTATAAAAAAATGGGGGAAACGGGGAAGATGAAAAGAAGGAAGAATAAGACGGAAAAGGAGAAGAAAATTGGCGGTGGAGATCGTGCAATAAAGGGGAAACCGTAGAGATGGGATGGGGCTGATGATGGAGGGGCACCGACAAAAGAGGAGGACGGGGGAGGAGGAAGAAGGGTGCGAGGACGACTGACCGGGAGATCGGTTTTCTTAACCCTCACCTTTCAGAAAAAACACGCGTTTTTATTATTTTTTCTTTTTTCTATTTGATGTTGCATTCTTTGTCCGGCAATACGTAGATTTTATTATTTATAAATTTTATATTTGACTCTTTTTATCTAATTTGAAAACTTTCATTCACTTATATAGGTTTAAAAAATAATACATTTCAATTAAAATTATATTAATGATATTTATTTACAATACTTGATTTCTATATTTATCATATTTAAATAATGTTATAATAAAGAAAAAAAACTAAAACGAGTAAGTTATATGAATTACACATCAAGTTTCTACTTTTTTTAGTGGGGCTTGAATAATAAGATTTATATGTATATAAAATAAAGTGCATAAGTAATAGGTTGTTAAATTGTATATATATATATATATATATATATATTAATATTACATATTTTTTATATTTTTAAAAAATATATTAATTTAATGATATTTTAATATGAATGGGTTAGAATTATTAATTGAGTTAAAAAATTATAAATTACTATAATATTTTTTGTATATTTATTTATGTAAAATTTGAAGAGTACTAAATTGGTCCAAATAAATAATAATTTAAATAAGTTATATAAAATGCTCATGTATAAAAGGTTTTATAGTAAGGGTAAAATTTATCTCAAGGGAAGGAAGGAAAAAATAATTTTCCTAGAGGTAAGGGTAGGAAAATTTTCCTGCCCCAAACTTTAATACGAGCCAACACACACAGTAGTCTTGGCCGGACAAGAATTACACTTTCTAGAACCTTTCTCTTACGTGTTTTTTTCAATCAACCCCTCAATCGACGGGGTTGAACTTGGCTATGTTCTCAACTGGCGAAGCCTCACATCTGGTCAGTCGACAATCCATTCTATCCGAAGCAAATAGATGCCAGTCATCTCCTCCTTCGCCTTAAGCATTGATATTAAGCATATTTATACTCACTGCATTTCATCAACCTTCTTGGCATTGATAATTATGGGTTTAAACTCCTCTATTCATTGACTTTAAAGGATACTAAAAAGATTATTCTAAAACAAACAATAAAGGACTACAATTAGAAGGCTAGTCCATATTTAATTAAGACAAAAAAAATAAATCTCCTCCTCTTTCGCCGGCAACGGGCATGGCGAGGGGGGGATTTTATTTACAATAGATTAATATATATATATATATATATATATATATATTGAGGACTGTAAAATTAAAATAAAATTCCAACACCCCCGAGTGGGGTGTGCAAAGTGTTTCTCTCGCTTCCTTCTTCCTTCCTTACCTCTTCCTTCTTCTCTACCATGATCACCTTTATTTTTTAGCCATACTAATATTACTCTCCGTTGCTTTTTGCTTATAGTCACCAACATGGGCATGTTTCCTGGCTTGAGAGTGGTGGTTGGGTATGTAGATATTGAAGTGAGTGGAAACATGTGATTAAAGGAGGGAGGTAGATCCGTATTGAAGGGTGGCATGTGGAGTTGACGAGAGAAGAAGTGTGGAAAACCGAAGGGGAAGAAGGGGAAGAGGGGAGACAAGTGGGAAACGAAAAAGTATATAAGTTAGATTAATAGTATATTTACCGGTAGATTAACACCCATAAACCTTCTTTTAACACTGTAAATCAAATCACTTTCACTAACCACTACAACTTATATATTAATTAGCTTGTTTAAAATTTACCGGGCTAGGGCTCACCCCAGCCTACTTTGTTATAAATATATACTCTGATTAAATAGTAATCTTATATTTTTAAACTAGACTTTAATTTTAAATATAATTGTCAAAACTTACGTGAAAAGTGGGATATATCTAAAATTATTAATAATATATTAATAACATGTAAAATTAATTCCAAATTAAATTAAAATAATGAATATCCATTTAACGTTTACAAAAAAATCTATATTTAAAATGAAATAGTCGTAGACAAATACCAAAAGTAATTTCAATTTTATATTATAATAAACATTTGATAATCGTAATTGAATAGGTATTAATGAGTAAAGATTTTAATTTAAGTAAAATTTTAATAATCAAATATAATTTATCAATTTTTAAAGTTTTTTTTTAATTTATATAAATTTATATTTTAAGTTTTCCCAATAATAAATAAATAATGAATGAATAAATAAATAAATAAACAAGCATCTTAAATTAAATATTAATTATTAACTAACAATTTTTTTTCTAGTAATATAACGATAAGTATATAGATAAAATATTTTGGGTAGAATTCTATTTCTAAGCTTTTATTATAATAATAATTATTAATAATAAAAATATTAAATAAAATAAGTAGTAATAGAATTAGGGAGCTCTTATTTGACTAGAATCCATCACAACACAATAAAGATTGAAACACAATAAAAAATAAAAAGAAAAATCCAAACGCTTTAATATAAGAGCATTAAATTTTATTTAATATAAAAATTATAATAATTTATTTTTTATTTTATATTGGATATTAACCTTTTATCAAAATATAACATTTAGTTCCTTTTTGTAAATTAGCTTATTTTAATTTAATATAAAATTATGGATAGTTCTAAAACTAGATATCTATATTTAATTTGCGTTTCATTAGCTGATATTTTTATCAGTTTGGTTAATGCGAGGACGAGGTAAAACTTTATAGAGTCATAGATAGGCTTAGCTTGCCTCGACATAAACTAAGTTGTCTACATGAGCTTGGGTGTCCAAACCCTATTGTCAAGCAACGGGCATACAAACCTTCTTGGACTAGCTCAAACTGGACATAGCCCAGGAGATTCTTTTTATAAACAATTAAGTCAACTTGATTTTATTTTATTTTATTTATTATTTGATTGGTTTAACAATTATTTAAAAAAAAACTAATCCAAAAGCAATTATATCATTATTATAAAATTTATACTTGATTTATCTACCATCTCGTTTCGCCTTCATATTAAAAAAACTCGATATTAGTTACTACACATATCAAAACAGTTTATGTGAACCAAATTAAATATATTATTATCAAGTTCATTACAAAATTATAATCAGACAACTTAAACCAAGCTAAACATTTTACCACCGGTTATAATTTTTTAGCTACAAACTGAGATTAGTCAAATACTTGGAAAAAAAGCTCAATTTATTATTAATATAAGAAAAACGAATTTTAAGGGGGACGTTCGTCAAAAGCTCGAGCTAAGTCATTCTCCCCCTCACCGGCCGACTCTCAACCCCTTCTCCTTTTGGCGTCCGCGAATCTCCGCCGCTGTCGCCATCGATGACCACCGCCGTTTGCTGCGTCGAATAAACCGAGGTGAACAAAGAAAACAGAGTGAGCGCCCCCCGATTTCTTCGTATCCAATTTCCGAACCCAAGTTTGTGCTCAAATCGCTGGATCTGATATTGTCTATGTTTATCCCCATTTTGATCTTGTTTCTAGCACTTCGTTGATGTGTAGGGCATGTATCTTTCCATTTGATGCGGTTTAGTTTCTACAATTTTGCTGTTGTATTCATATTTCATGCTATGTTCTGATTGTTTGTAGGAGGCGGAGGAATTTTTCTCTGCGGCATTAGTTGACATTTCTACAGATATTTGATATTTTATTTTTCTCTCGTGCATCTGTGCTCATCTTAATCCTATCTGGCAATTTTCATTTGACATTGATGTGGGTGCGCAAAACAATTTTGTTTAATTTGACTATATCTGGTGTGTTGTAAGATATATTCATGTAGTAATGTTTGTTCCCGCATGCGTATTGGACTAGTAAAATTGCAATATGTTACTATTTTAGCATTAAGTGGGTGGTGATAATGTGTGTTTGTGAATATAAGTTCATGATGCTATAATAATTTTAGATCAGGGTTTTGATCAATGCATACTGCTCCAAAATGAAATGATTTATGGTTTAAAAATTGGATGATTATGATTCTGATTTCTGCAACTCTTTCTGTGTTGAAGCTCCTCACCTTCTTTTCCATTGTCAGCATCCATTATTGAGTTGGATCAGTAGTTTTCTGCTCAACCTTCTCGGTGCACCTGCATTCTCTTTGCAGTAGAGATTTACTGTTGGATTTGACGATCGTAACATGTTATTGTGAAATTTATTGGATATTGGCTTACATTTTGTTCTAGTTGACTAATCTTGCTTACAAGGAGCTCATGGCAAATAGAGGGCTGTTTGATGGTTTACCTATTTCCGAGGGGAAATCCGTAAGCTTCACACTCTGTTATTTGATTGTATTATTAACTTTACACTTTTGACTCGTAGTTTGCTTCTTGTATCTTCACTTTTGTGAATATGATTTTTCATTGTTTTGAAGAACATTTGAATTTGAAGTGTATTATTTTCTTGAGCTTTGAGATTGAAATCCTACTTCTTTCAGTTGGCCCTATAGGGAACAACAATGAAAATATAGGCGATGATAGCTTGTTGAACAGTTAATAGTTGCTTAGTTTTAGCATGGCGTTCTTACTTTTCTGCAACATTCTTGATGCAGAAAAATTGAAATATCTTTGTTAGTAAAATGCATCTGATATTGCCATCCTTTTTAATTCATAATGCCAAATAATATAGATATGTGCCATGCCAGGTGAGTGAGCAGCTGTTGAGTGAAGAGAGAACTAATTTGATGTAGCATAGGATAGTATATGAAGTACTAACCTAGCTAGACAAGGATAAAATGACTTGCAATGATCCTACTTACTAATTTGCATACAAGGTTGACCCCAAAACTTCTAAATGAAACTGAACAGTTAACAAACCAAACAGCAGATGATTAGTCATAAAAATCTAGATCAATCCCAACTCATGGAACAGTTCTAGGCTCCAATCGAAATCAACTCTAGTAGCAAAAAGATCCAACAAGCAGTCAGCAAGTAAAGCAGCATGACGATACAATTCTTAAAATAGTAATTCACATGAAAGAATTCAACACAGGGATGCTTAATTAATGACCTGCAGCATTGGATGACAAACCAACAACTTGAACTAGACAAACGAACAACCTGGGATCTATCGGGTAAAACTATGGACGAACATGAAGAAGAAACAAAACAAAGCAGAGGCATGCTTTACATTCTTATGTATATTAATTGTCTTTGCATTTTCATAATGTGGGACAACAAAGTAGGTTTAGCATCATCATTATGTTACAAGTAACATATAAGATAGTAGCTTCCATGAGATGTTGATTACAAGGGTAATAGAGTGCATTAGAACACAGAACTGTGAAGCTTCACTTCTTTTCCCCTTTCACAGATCAAGAATCATCATCTGCTCTTAGTATATTCATTCGCAATCACTATCAAGGTGGTCATTTTACTTCATATATTTGATATTTTGAATTTGACTTTCACCCTTATAGTAGTCTACTAACTTGGGAGATTGTCTATTAACTTGAGAGATATCTATGGTACTTGCGGAAGTAAAAAAACTTCTCCATTTGTGTGTTGCTTTTCCTTTTTAAGAAAACCCATAAAATATATGCACATTTGTTTTGGTTCAGTCATCTTATCTCTAATCTTCCTTTACAGTATCTTAAAGAAGAGCTTTCCCGGATAGATGAAAATTGGATTGCTCCTCGCTTTGATTCCTTGCCTCATGTTGTCCATATATTAACGTCAAAAGATCGTGAAGGTGAAATCGAGTACTTGAAGGAGCAGAGTGAAATTGTGGAAGAAGTTGTAGATGAAGTTGTCCATGCCTATCATGGTGGTTTTAACAAAGCAATTCAGAATTATTCGCATGTGAGTCACCTATTATTTTTTTATTGTCGTTTCTCTTCTACGTTACTCTTTCTTTTTCAGTTTAACTTTGCTTATTTAAATTGGATTTACCTCAACTATATCTTTCATTAATAGTTCTTTTTTATTATGTTTCATTACTCTTGAATGTTGTGGGAAATAAGCAATTGAAACTGCCACTTTGGTTGTGTACTCATTGTTTTAGTGGGTAAATTGTTGAATGTTGTGGGAAATAAGCAATTGAAACTGCCACTTTGGTTGTGTACTCATTGTTTTAGTGGGTAAATTGTTGAATGTTGTGGGAAATAAGCAATTGAAACTGCCACTTTGGTTGTGTACTCATTGTTTTAGTGGGTAAATTGTTGAATGTTGTGGGAAATAAGCAATTGAAACTGCCACTTTGGTTGTGTACTCATTGTTTTAGTGGGTAAATTGTTGAATGTTGTGGGAAATAAGCAATTGAAACTGCCACTTTGGTTGTGTACTCATTGTTTTAGTGGGTAAATTGTTGAATGTTGTGGGAAATAAGCAATTGAAACTGCCACTTTGGTTGTGTACTCATTGTTTTAGTGGGTAAATTGTTGAATGTTGTGGGAAATAAGCAATTGAAACTGCCACTTTGGTTGTGTACTCATTGTTTTAGTGGGTAAATTGTTGAATGTTGTGGGAAATAAGCAATTGAAACTGCCACTTTGGTTGTGTACTCATTGTTTTAGTGGGTAAATTGTTGAATGTTGTGGGAAATAAGCAATTGAAACTGCCACTTTGGTTGTGTACTCATTGTTTTAGTGGGTAAATTGTTGAATGTTGTGGGAAATAAGCAATTGAAACTGCCACTTTGGTTGTGTACTCATTGTTTTAGTGGGTAAATTGATTGTAAATGTCCTTAGTCGTTACAAAATCACGTAACATTGTTGTTTGTAATTTCTATTTGTAAATTTTAGATGGTTTAAACACTTTATCCCAAATGCTCAAGTTGTTAGGAAAGGAACCACTCCCCCTCACATGCAAGTAAATTTTTTTAAAGCTTAGTACATGGATAAACATGGGGCAAACAGTTTATTCGACACAACCTATGGCAAATCAATATTTGTTTGGGCATAGATCGCCACACGGTTTGAACCCTTTTGGCTCTAATACCATGTAAATTTTAGATGGTCTAATTACTTGTCCTAAAATCTCATCATGTTAATTGTAATGCATAAATAGGCTTTGTTAGATCCAATAGAATGAGTAATGTGATATGACCCATGCTCCACCTATTATATTTACTTAATACTATATACAATGGAATATAGTATGGAAATGCATTTATTTCCTGGGCATCAGTTCCAATCTATGATACTATTGGAGTGAAATATGGACTGTAAGGAAGAACAAGGACTAGACTAATTAGTGACAAGTAAATCCTTTGTATGTAAGAATACTCGAGATATTGTGGGGATAAAGACAAATTGCAAGGAGTGAGGC
>JAVDBV010087519.1:0-23290 GCA_032619315.1 Piper longum | reverse complement strand
AGTTTAACTTTGCTTATTTAAATTGGATTTACCTCAACTATATCTTTCATTAATAGTTCTTTTTTATTATGTTTCATTACTCTTGAATGTTGTGGGAAATAAGCAATTGAAACTGCCACTTTGGTTGTGTACTCATTGTTTTAGTGGGTAAATT
The DNA here is from genome assembly GCA_032619315.1 of Piper longum. NCBI lineage: Eukaryota > Viridiplantae > Streptophyta > Magnoliopsida > Piperales > Piperaceae > Piper > Piper longum. Next base: position 23,136 of record JAVDBV010087519.1, on the reverse strand, counting down.
GTTGAATGTTGTGGGAAATAAGCAATTGAAACTGCCACTTTGGTTGTGTACTCATTGTTTTAGTGGGTAAATTGATTGTAAATGTCCTTAGTCGTTACAAAATCACGTAACATTGTTGTTTGTAATTTCTATTTGTAAATTTTAGATGGTTTAAACACTTTATCCCAAATGCTCAAGTTGTTAGGAAAGGAACCACTCCCCCTCACATGCAAGTAAATTTTTTTAAAGCTTAGTACATGGATAAACATGGGGCAAACAGTTTATTCGACACAACCTATGGCAAATCAATATTTGTTTGGGCATAGATCGCCACACGGTTTGAACCCTTTTGGCTCTAATACCATGTAAATTTTAGATGGTCTAATTACTTGTCCTAAAATCTCATCATGTTAATTGTAATGCATAAATAGGCTTTGTTAGATCCAATAGAATGAGTAATGTGATATGACCCATGCTCCACCTATTATATTTACTTAATACTATATACAATGGAATATAGTATGGAAATGCATTTATTTCCTGGGCATCAGTTCCAATCTATGATACTATTGGAGTGAAATATGGACTGTAAGGAAGAACAAGGACTAGACTAATTAGTGACAAGTAAATCCTTTGTATGTAAGAATACTCGAGATATTGTGGGGATAAAGACAAATTGCAAGGAGTGAGGCAATCCAAAAAGCACTTGTCATGATCAAATGTCTAAGCTTACTTGGGTAATTTACTTAAAATTACCTGTAAAATTGGAAATTTTTTAAATGGATGGTTGCAATCCCATTAAAAGAAAAGTTGGTAAATCTTTTCTTAGCACTGAGTTTCATGTATAAGCTTGGATGACATATGGATTTAATTAAATTTATATGAATTTATTTTTTTCTTTGATTGTTACTTGAGTCAGATAATGGAAAATTATCATGTCCGGTTCCCTCTAAGTTGTTAAGAAATGGAACCACTTAATGTTTACTTGAGCGCTATTGATACATTCTAGTGTAAAGGTAATTGATTCTAGGTGTATAATTTTGTGGAAACGTTATAATGGTGCATGTTGTCTGTCGCAAATTAGGTTAGGTCTGCTGAATGGACATGGTCATCTTTATATCCTTTTGGAAAGGGGTTTGGTTAGATTTGTTTTTGCTAGGAATCAATATTGATATTGTTTGAGCACTTGTTGTACAATCCAAAATATTTAATGATTATTCTGCATTTGGTCCCTTTTGGCGAGGTCTTGGTATAAAAATGGGGGCGAACATCTAGATCTTCAATTTTTTTAGCCACTTTTGAAGGATTGAATCATGACCATGAGGTTGCACTCAGGCTGAGCTTATTAAACATGAGATATGGTGTATTACAACAATTGTAAAAGGCTAAAATTGCGTGGTATTGTAGGAAAAAAAACACCTAATATCATTGCCATTTTTAGTTATAGCGAGGGATAGGATTACATTCAATTTATTGGAAGTAATTATTTTTATTTCATCATCAGCTGAACTAAGTAATTGTCTCCTTCCAGATCTTGCGCTTATTTACTGAATCAGCAGAAAGCATTGTTGTATTGAAGGGTGATTTGGCTGAGGCAAAGCAGCTGCTTGGATCTCGCAATAAGCAACTCCATCAGCTATGGTATCGGTCTGTGACATTGCGCCACATAATATCACTTCTTGACCAAATAGAGAGCATAGCAAAGGTATGTGTGCAACTTCCTTCAGTATGCTCTAAACCTAAGTCTTGATAGTGTGAATGTGCTATTCTTGCTTGCACATGTGTGAGAGGGGTATTACTTGTAAATATTCATTAATATTCTTTTATTGGACCTTTTCTTAATAGCTTAAACTTTTAGGAGGCTCCTAGCAATACTCATTTGACATGGGTTCTCAAACATGTTCTTCTACTCATCTTTTCTGCTACTGCTTCTATTGAATGTAGTTACATGAGTTGATCCTCAATCTTTTTGTACTTCTATTTTCTAACTGAGTTTGCTTATTCTCTTGAGTTTTCATCTTACTATTAAAATAAAAAATATAAAAATATATGATCCTAAGGTATGAAAGGATAGTCCCACATCTAATGCCAAATTGTGTGTTTTTTTGGGTATGTAAGTGGGGATGAACTTATAAATCTTCAACTCTTAGTTAACTATTTTTTAAGAAATAAATTTGGTTCATTAGTTTGCACGTGGGGTGAGTAGTTTACAAATGGTATTAGAGCTAACCCATGGCTCCATTGGATGTCGGTTAGAATGAATTATGGGCTTGTGGGCTGGGCCCATCCGCTGAGAAAAAGGAATTAAAAGGAGGGAATTTCCTAGAGGTGGGTAGATTACACCAAGATATGAAAGGATAGTCTCACATCCAATGCCTATTAGGGCAATCTTTGGGTATTATAAGCAAGTATAAATTTATAGATCTTCAACATTCGTTAACTATTTTTGAAAGAATGGCCTAGGCCCATCAGTTTGCATTTAAGCCAGATTGTTATAAGAAAGCTTGAAATTGAGTTTTATTGAATTGAAAAAATAACTATGAACATATTCCAAATGATTAAGAGGAAAGATAAACTTAACAAATCATAGACATGAGTCAGTCTTGCTGTGCAACATTACTGGTCGTCACATTTTTATATATTTGGGATGACGAGTGAGGAGTTTTTTTTTCAATACGATGGTCTTACAATTATCAACTTTAAGATTTTTCAATAGAATAGCAGCCACACTAGCTCATGTTTGAGGGTACTTGAAAGAGATCCCGCCTTAAAGAAATATTTAAATAACCTGGCTCAAATTTTTTGTGGCATGTTTTGCTGTTAAGCTTTTTTGGATTGATTCATTTACCATTAGTTTCTGATTATGCTTTCTTATGTCAAATATCCCCTGTAAATAGCTGAAAGTCAAATGTTTTAATGTGATTCTTTATTTACATAAACTAAATTTTCTATATTTTCGCTGCAGGTTCCAGATCGGATAGAGAAGCTAATTGCTCAGAATCAGTTGTATGCTGCAGTTCAGTTACATGCTCAGTCAATGCTAATGCTTGAAAGAGAGGGTCTTCAAGTGGTTAGTAATTAGTATATTGTGTTACTTTAAAATGCAGAGTAAGTTCCTAGTTGTAGTGAGCTCGAGGCTGCTTTTGAGACATGCTTGCTCTCTCCCTCCACCCCCCCAACCCACCCTATTTATATATATGTGTGTGTGTGTGTGTGTGTGTATAATATTATTTTACATTATATTGCACTGTGGTTATGTGATCACTAACATTTTAGATTGTTTATAGACTTGTTAAAGATCGCTCTCTTATAATTGCATAATGGAAAGCAGAATCATGTTTTACTTTGTTATTATTTAGGATATATACATGAGCCCTTATATGCATTTTGTGGGGCTTTTCTTTAACTAGAGGCATTCTAGATTGCTTATAGACTAGGTAGTGACAATTTAAAATTTTATTGTTTATTGTATTGGATTTAGAGCCGGTATTGAGTATGCTTGATTCATTTGGGATTAAATTGTGTTCAACAAAATTTTTAAAATATAAAAAAATACTACACTGAAATTTTCTTTTGCAATCAATATTCGACGAAAAACAGGTAAAAAATACCATGGTTTATAGTGAAAATAGGGTTTAAGGAAAATATCAGAAGAGAAAATGGAGATGTATGTAAACTGGTATGATGGCTTGAATTATACCAGAGTTGATGGAAGTATGCAGTATATATTGGGTCGGAGCACCCGACACGCTCTGGTATTTAAAAAAAAAAAACTATAACGATAACAATTCTACTTATGTAAAACTTTGTCTTTGATTTATGTTTGTACAGATTGAGTGTGATATTTGATGCTTTCTTGGTAATTCATTTTTATGGGGTTAATAATTTACCACCAGAGTTGTAGATCTTAAGTCATACATTTTTTTATAGTCCTATTAATGTTTAAAAAAATTATAGTTTTGATTGTTTTTGAGGTAGGTGGGCACTTTACAAGATGTTAGATCTGATCTAAACAAGCTACGCGGAATTCTGTTCTTCAAAGTATTGGAGGATTTGCATAGTCATCTTTACAATAAGGGCGAGTACAGGTATTTTAGATTCACATGTGGATGAGTAGAAGATCTGTGTATTACATTCCTGAATTGAGAATGACCATTTATTCATGTTATCATCCATATATGAACATATTTATGTCAATTAGCATTCTACTTAATGCTGTTTTTTTTTTTAATTTTAAATTTCTCGTTTTTTTATTTTTTCATATTTCATTTTAAAGTTGGCTCTGTTGTGCAGCTCAGCTGGATCGGGTATACGTGAAGGCGATGAGCTTGCGATGACCATGGCTATGTCAGTTTCTACGAGTACCTCACAACCTTTGTCTCGAAGGACTAGATCAACAAAGATTGGCAATCAGTTTGGTGGCTCTGTTGGAGATGCCTTTCTCCAGCGAAGCTCTGTTGATGGAAGGCATGACAACTTAATTGCTGTTTAATGATGTCATCTTTTGCCTTATTTTTTTATCTGTCAAGCTGATTTGCCTCAGGCACATGTTATTTTTAATTTCATGATAATATCTGACATTAAGTTTATGTAATATGTAATGATAATCACCATTTCTCTATCATATTTTGGTAACATCGGTGATAAAAATACTCTTTTTTGCATTCCATTTTTGCTATAGAAGGTGAACAATGTCCTCATTACTAGGATGGTTAAGAACTCTTCCACACTAATTTACCTCCAGTGTTCCTTTACTGTTCTTCTAGATTTCTCTCAATTTTTTCTCTCTATGGATGTCAATTATTTTTGTCATGTACATTCAATTGAGTGTAGCTTAATTTGGTTTGCCCTATTTTGTAATTACAACACAATGATTTACCATTTATCTGTTTCATTTTCAGCTACTCTTTTGATGGTCATGATGAAGAGAATTCCCTGGATTTTCAAGATGGTTTAAATTCATCAGCTCGAAATAATGGTGTCACTAAGGACTCCGAATCTTCTCTATATGAAATGCCTGCTTGGCTCTCTGGTGCTACTCCAGATGAGTTTTTGGTAAACAGTCTATTCCCTTAGAAAACATGGTACTCTTCAAATAACATCATCTTTCGGTTTTGTGGAAGTCTTTGATGGTGGTTCTTCTTCTTCTTCTTCCATCAAATACACAAAGGGGTTGGGGACATGGATCCTACACTAGGATCCATGTGATTAGAAATGGGAAAATTTTGGATGGTCGGATGACCTTCTTGACACCAACCCTCTTCCTTTGTTGAAGGCCCGAGGCTTGGGCCAGCAATGCATAAGCATTGGCGGAATCAAAAAAGTCTTTCATGGTTATTTAATCATTTTTTACTTCTTGAAGAAGCAACATATGATGGAATTTGTGTACTTTGCAGGAAGCTGTGAAAAAGAGTGAAGCTTCTTTGCATGTGAAATACTTACAAACACTTGTGGAGTGCCTTCTTATGCTGGGAAAAGTTGCTGCTGCTGGTGCCATATTATGGTAATGGCGTCCACTGTGTTTTTGTATAGTTTACTTTGAGTTGGACTCTGAAAATCAGTTAAATTGCCACGCTGATTATCTGATAAGGTAGTGGTTGGCTTCATTTTGTAATCATTTTTTGGGTGAGTGGTTTGATCAATTTGGTCGTTTATCTTCATTTTTCCAATATTGTGATTGATGTCTCATGTGAATAATATCCCCTGGCAGGTAAATTAGAAAATTATGACAAAAATCTGTGCCTTCTTTGGGTGATGATCTGCATAAATATCTTCTTGTAATGGTAAATTACTGAAGAAGAAAACTAGAAGAAGAATAAAATCATCATTCACCAATGAGTTTAATAAAATAGTGGTCTTTTATTGCTTGAAACAGACTGAATGGCCATTGAACTCCACTGCTCGTATTTATAGATATAACATAGATTTTTCTAACAAAGCTATTAAGACTGCTCCAAATTGGAAGCCAGTAATTGAACTTCTTCTATCTTGACTATTTCTTATGTAAGGTGGAAATCTCTACAAGAAAAAGAAAAAAATTAACTAGAAAATATTAACTTAATGAAAGCCTAAAATTATACATAGCTTCCCATCGGTCATCATGGGCCTTGTCCCTTCACCTCCCTTCTGACTCCACCTTGTATTACTAATTCTTTCCCTCTCATTTAATGGCCACGGCCACATGTATCTTTCATTTTGGTACTAGAGGCTGACCTAATTTTCTTTATGTACACAGTGGTTGTCAACTTTTCTTCTTGTTTGCCTTTCTGTACCTTCTTTCCAATTTCTTCTATATTCCAAACACTAATCCCTGTAAAAGATGGTTAGCAGTTAGCACCATCTGCCTTGCCACTTGGCATTACGTCAAGATGTATCTGCATGTTCTCTTTTTGTGGCTATAATTTTTCTTGGTCATACAATTTTGTCATAAAACTGACATTTTTTAGCACTAATGAAATCTATATAGTAGTCAATCTTGAGATTTCGTTTCAGCCATCTTCTTGTGATTACGATATTGTTATTGTTGTGTTATCTATCTATTGTATACATTCTTAATCTCAGGTTGGTTCATTAGTTCGTGATGCCTATTTCCTGATTCAGTTGTTAAGATGGTTTGCCTGAAGGCCTCTCTTGGTTTTTGTTTTTTTTTTGTTGATAGCCAAAAGTTACGGCCGACAATTCATGAAATTATCACATCCAAAATTAAGTCCTATGGAGTAGCTGTGCGTTCTTCAAAGCCTTTGATTGGTCAGATTGCCCAAACTGCTTCTCATGCTATACAGTATTCAAAAGAGCAGTTTGAAAATTTTCAAGTACTTAAAAGGAAAATCCAGAATGGCCCATCAGCAACTAGGTTGGTATCAGGGGTGAGTCCAGTCTCACCAGTTTTAGCACCATCAGGAACTGCTCAGGCTTCAGCTTGTGGCCTACTTTCTGCTGTTTTAGATGCTGCCACTTGCATACTCGGTAGGACATTTACTGGTGGTGTTGCCCTGCATGTGCTCATGATAAGAATTGGCAAAATCTTATTATATTTCAATTTTGAACAGAAAATCACATAGTTGTGGGAGAGCTTCTGGAGTCAAAATCAGTACATTCAGATGAGAAAAACAGCCAAAAGGTTCTAAATGGGGATGCAACCTGGATTCCTGATTCTGATCCCTCTCAAGTTACTGGAGGCTATACAGTTGGTTTCTCCTTAACAGTCATTCAGGTAACTGCTTATGTTCTTTGATTTTAAAGTTACAATTCCTTTTATTTTTAATATTTTTTAATAACTGCTTTAAAATTCCATTTCACCATGAAGACCATGGTCTTGACTTTTTGAATGTGTTTAAATGATGTTTCCTATCACTACAAAAGCAAAATGTTCTTGTTTGATTGGTCTAAATCAGTCAGCATCTGTGAAGGATAGACTTATCAATGAGAACATTTTACTTGCTCAAGGTTTTTAATAAAATGAGATGAGACTTCCTCTTCCTTGTCGTCCATGATATGGGGTTCAACAATACTTGGATCTTTTGGATAAAGTAGTGTGTCACCATCCCCACTTTCGGTGTTCTAATCTATGGGTGCAATTATGGTTTCTTTAGAACCAATTGCGGTCTGAGACAGATTTTCCCCTCTTCTATTTATTCTTTGTGTGGAGGCTTTCTATGTTCTACTTGAGAAGGTCTTGCAAAATATTAGTTTACCTTTTTTAATCAGGAATGCTTTGAAAATTTCTCATCTTTTTTTTCTGACGACCTCATAGCTACTTATATAAAGCAAACTCTCATGGAGTTCTATCCTTCTTGGGTTTGGAGGCTAAGCCTATGAAAAGTTTCATTTTCTTCTTTGAAGATTGTGAATCCAAGAATGAAATCACCTCCATCTTTGGTTATCACGTGGCAGAGCTCCCTATCCATTATCTGGGTTTTCCTTTGAGTTCTAAAAATATATCATATCCGATATATCTAAAAATATCTCGTATCCGTTGTGCTTGCCCTTGATAAAATTAGAGCCAAATTCAAGGATGTCTTTCTGCTTATTATTTATGGTGGGTAGGCTGAAATTGTAAAGATGGTTCTTAGTGCAATGTCTAAGTATTGAACATCTTTAAGCACCCCAAGAGGCTCCTCAATCCTATTTTCAAGCTTTTGTCAATTTTTTTTTGAGGAGACCAAAGTGACCATTCTTGCTAAAAAATTAGGACCCAATAGAGGGATAGATGTTCATTAGCTTTGAAGACCCTGAGATATTATGGGTTTTATGTGGATCTTAATGTGATACTAATTTTAGCTCAACACCTATAAGAATTTGGGTGGGGTGCGGGGGGAGGATGCTGCTTGATGCCAAAAAAAGGGGTGAGTGAAAACTCATATGACATACTGCCAGACTATGTTTCTTAAATTGTGCTGTAAATGATTTTAATGGCGTTGATGAAAATTAGTTTGTGTGCTGGGTAAACTTTATAGGAACTCTTTGATAGTAGGGTGTACATTTTAAGGTCATATATGAGGACTAGTTTACATTGATGTATGTATGTATACTAATGTTTTTCAGATGTTAATCATTTGACCAAGATACTTGTGAGATCTTTGTTTTCACTTTTTATTAAGAATTTTCTTAGAGAACTAATTGCAAATTATAAATGGATTTTTTATGAGTAACTAGTTGAGTTTATTTTTCTTTTTATGATTGCTATTTGTTTGGGCTGAAGAGCGAATGCCAGCAACTGATATGTGAGATTCTGAGGGCTACACCAGAAGCTGCATCTGCTGATACCTCTGTGCAAACTGCCAGACTGGCTAGCAAGACACCATCTAAGGAGAAAAGGTGATTAAATCATTCTTTCCAAATCACTTGACATTTGATGTTATAGTGATTGGTTTGCATGATCTTATTTTTTTGTCTTCTCTTAATTTCAATTTTATTATACTGGCCTTAATTTCATTATTTCATGATGTGGGTGGTTTCGGATACAGATGTGCTATATTTTTCTCTAGTTAAAATCTTCTATTTGTATTAATCATCTAAAGCTTACAAACTTTTTCATTGGGTTTGTTTTCACTTGGCTTACCAAAATTACTTCGCTGCGAAGGCTACTGAGAACAGCAGCTAAGTATTAATTGGAAATAATAGAATCAGATCGTAATGTTCATGAGAAGTTGATTATATACTCTTTTATTTGTATTCAACATCTGAAGCTTACAAACTTTTTTTTAGTCAGCTCTATTTAACTTTGGCTTCTGGAAATGACTTTTCTACAAAGGCTATCCAAAACAGTAGCTAAGCTTTAAGTTGAAATGATTTATCGATACAGTTGTAATGTTCATGTGATCATAATTATATGCGTTTGTGTTCTTATAATTACCAAATGTGAAAAGTACCTTAGGATGATGATTTTGAATCTTGAGTTTTCTTTGCCATCTTCTGAAGGTTGCATCTAGAGGAGCATCTTGAAAACTGAAATTGAAGTTTACACTTATTCTTTGTTGCATGTGTTAACAACTATTTGGTGATGTGTAGTTTATCTAATTAATCTAGTCTAGTTGAGATAATATGTAAATGATGATAAGTTTTTTTGGTGCATCCAGAAAATTCATGTGGAATTTTATGTAAAAATTATAGTTGAGGACAAAGCTTGCGGTATGGGATATCATTATCATTTCGGATGTTAAGTTGGCCGAGATACAAGGGATAATACTGGCAATTTTGGAAAAAAGGATGTGCTTGTAAATGAATTATGATATGATGAAGATGATTAATCTATAGCTTTTGATTGCATAGACAAGCAAACATGATTGATTAGCATTACAAAATTATTGAGTTCACTATATATCAACTAATATTGATTAGCCACTAATGATCTACCAAACAAGATATTTATGAAATAAAATCCACCAAATAATATCAATGAAAGGTTAACTAAAGAAGCACTTAATAAGTTAAACTAATTAAGCTAATAAGGCAAACTTAATTGGCTTAAGAGCCGGTAAACAAAATGGGCTGCGTTTTTTCCATAAATCGCCAATACATTCGGAACTCATTTCACATGTCAATATTGTTTTGGTTACCCGCCAAGACCAACAGCCGTCCGAAATCTGGCCAAATCGGCCTAAATTGCAAACCGTAGTTGAGGATTACTATTCTTATGGAAAATTGAAGTTGAATTATATTTTTTTTCCCTTTTGGGTTTTAATAAAAAATTAACTTCATCAAAAAAACAAAAAACACTAAAGGTATTGTTTCAGGAATGAATCTGAGGAAGGCTTCTCCTTTACATTTCGTTTTACTGATGCTGCAATATCCATTCCAAGCGAAGGTAAGCTTTCACATAATTTCAGAGGACTAATCAAGTTGTTTAGTGTCAGCTAGTATATTTATTTACTTAATTTCAGGAAATGATCTCATTAGAGGATGGAATCGAAAGGGTACAAATATTGTGCAAGAAGGGTATGGGACTGCAGCAGTTCTACCTGAGCTAGGAATTTATCTTGCTGCATCTATTTATCGTCCTGTTATTCAGGTTTGATATACTTCAATCTCCTGATTTGGTGTCGTATTTTGTGAGTGGTTGTTGGATCCCCGGCTAAGATAATTAATGTTTCAGTTTACGAATAAGGTTGCTTCGATACTACCTCAAAAGTATTCACAGCTTTGGTGAGTTAATATTTTATTATTAAGTTTATTGCAGTTTTTATTTTTTAGGCTTCCTGTGAATAGGTTGATCAGTGTGATTGCAAGTTCAAATTTAAGATTCATAGGTGCCAGGGCTTTTTATTAATGCAAGTAATTTCTGGAATGTATGAGTTCATGGAGGAAATATTTTCAATTAGAACTGAGAAGAGCGGGTAACACATGAAGCCGAAAAAATGACTAGCTAGCCACCTTAATGGACTTACATTCCACCTTATATGTTATTCATCTACATGAATATTAATGTAAAACTTATTCTTCACCTCACTAACACGAGCAAGCACTATTATTATTTTTATTTTTGATGAATATAAAATTTCACTAAAATCTGAAAGGGAAAAAAATACAAGAAGCCTAAGCCATATCTGGCAAAAGCCTAAAAGAAAATCTACAACAAAAGATCACCGAGGAAATTATTGTTATCCTAGACATTTTGCTTATAATTGATGGCATCAGAGGCTTTTTGAATCTCAAAAATAACAGATGAAGTAAGAGATTATTGTTATGTCATACCAAATATAGGCTAATAAAGTGATAAAGAGAGGTTTTCAAGCATTCTAGAATATGGATTTTAAACAATAAATGTGAGCAGTCAATCAAGCTCCCCAATGAAAGAAAGCACCTAATGCCGAATATAACATTTGTGGAGAATTTGACTCTATATTTGCAAATTGTATGAGCATTCAAAGAAGATATGTTTGCGGTATTCATTTGATTCTATGCACAAAGAACACCGGTTGGCAAGGTGGAAGCCTCTCTTTTGCAACATATCCAATATTAAGATTCCTTTTAACAAGACAAGGCAAGTAATGAAAGCATGTTTGTTTGATCTGTGCTTAAATCACATAAGAGAATGTCATGGGACATGATCTTCAGGAGCACATAGAAAATTCTAAGAACTCTTTAAGGGAGAAACAAACGGAGGTGATCAACCATCCAATGCTATTGCAAGAGTTGGAGAAAGGTGGGATTTGTTGATTTAATAAAGGTAAAGTTTTTTCAGTATACAAACTAGCATCTGAAAGTGCTCAAGATTCATTGACAATCTAAACCAAGAGGGTGTGAATGAGAACTCCCCCAAGATTTTTTATTTTGTTCCCTATTTTGGTTAGTAGAGAATGATCCAAACAAGGATCAAGCACCATTATTTTGATCTAGGTTTAGCTCGTGAACCTAATCCCGCACCTCTTATTGGGCTTGCCACTCTTGGGCCTTGGAAATGTGATATAAATGGTTTACTTTTATAGTTAGATCCCAAAATTAGTATCATATGTAATACCTTCTACATTACGATCCAATATATTATTGTGTTGAATTATAAATCTTTAATTTGAATTAATTATTTTGAAGGGATGACAATCTATTACTTTGCACTTGATCTATTTTGTTACATATGGTATCAAAGCCAACCTAGTTCTATGTTAGATGGTGAGCTAGATTGAATTATGGGCATTGGGTAGGGCCTTGGGCCAAGAAAAGAAATCTTGTGAAATGAATTTCTTTAGGTAGATTGTAAGAACCCTAAAAATTAGTCTCACATTCAAGATCTATTGTGATAAGATCCAATATATTCTTGAGAATGAACTATAGATCATTAACTTAGTTAATTATCTAAAAAGATGATTCATGCCTATCAATTTGCACTTAAACACTTGTAGGGGCAGTTACATTTGTACCCCTTGTTGGCTACCGATAGGAGCAATGGGCCCACCAATATACCAAACCCACTTTGGTTTTGATACCATATGAGAAGAATGGGTAACACATAAGGTAGATTTTGAGCTTTCTCAAAATATCTAGCTAGCCATCCTAATGCACTCACACTCTACCTTGTATATTACTCAACTACCTAAATCTTATTAGTGTCCTTGTCCCTATTAACTTTTTGGGATGATGTAGAAGAAAAAGAAGAAAAGAAAAAGAGAATTTTCTCTTTATATTGTATTATGAATTTAACTTTGACCAAAATATGGGACATGTATTGACAAGCTGTTAAAAATCGATAATCATATTTTCAGAGCAAATTGATGCATTTTGGGTGCATTTAAGTTATATCATGGCTTCCTACAAATTTCGAAACTTTGCTTTAGTTTTATAAACAGATCTTGCTCATTTTACTTGTGTTTCTTGGTGAAATGATTAGCTGCATGATTAAGTAAGCATTATTTTTCATTGCTGCAGGAATGATGGCTTGCAAACATTTGTGGAAAATTTTCTGAAAGATCATTTCTTACCTACTATATTTGTTGATTATCGGAAATCTGTACAACAGGCGATCTCAAGTAATCCCACTTTTTCTTTCTACCTTGTTTCCTTTACTTCCCACTTGGTTTTCATAAATTTATGGGATCCAGTTTGTATCATCTATCACATGCAATAGATGCAGTATTATCAGAACTGGTTCGCGGACCTTTATTTATGTTTAAGAGCATCATAAGAACTTATTAATATGCTGCTGCAAGGGTTGTGTCTGTGAATATGATGATAGAAATATTTGTTCTTTGTATCTTAAAGTTTTAGTGGCTAAGTTATAACTGCATGTATGCAGTTTTAAACCTTCCCGTAGACTGTATCAAGCAATGTCAAACTCAACAGGAGATAAATGAGCATAACAGGACCATGTCTCATTTAAATCTAACTGAGTACAATGCTAGAGAGGACTTGTATTTCAAGAAACATAAGGAACATGATAAGAGTGAACTCTGTAATCTACTGAAAATAATATTTAAAATTAGCAAACAGATCCTAATAAAATTAACAGCCTTAGGAAAAGACTCTAAACTGCTGTGTTCTTGTGCTAGTGAGCTGGGTATTATTCATCATGATTGTTATCATCGTCATCGTCATCACCATGGTCATTTATCTAATCCCGACAGATTGGAGTTTGGCTATAAATCTTATTGCGTCACTGCTTTTGACTAGAGACGAGATCAAGACTTATATCAATCTTCTTATCAATTTGAATTTCCTCCATGTATTTGTCCTTTGGTGCCCTCTACCTTTAGTTATCTATTGTAATTGTGCGTGTCCTATCTATTCACAAGTGCACTTGAGTGGTCTCCTTTTCACTGCCAGTGATTTAGTTTTCTGGTTTGAACTTCAGAACGCTGGGTTTCTTGTAGTCTAAAACACTTTTGTGTTTTTGTGGGCCATGTAATTGTAGTTCATTTTCTTTTTAGACAAGCATTGTCTGAAAATGCTGCACCTTTATTTGGGCTGGCATCCTCCAACTTTGAATGCTCTTACATTTGAAGTCTTTTTGAGTCTTACGTTGCTCTTGCTCATACGTGTAAATTTATAATATTCCAGGTCCTGCCGCTTTTCGGCCTCGCACGCGAGCGTCATTGTTGTACACCTCATCAGTTGAGAAGGGAAGACCTGTATTACAAGGTCTTTTAGCTATTGATTTCCTTGCAAAAGAGGTACTTTCTAATATTTTTTCTCCACCTAGTACTTTCCTATCATATTAAGCCTTGTGCATTTTGCTGTTGGTATTAGGTACTTGGATGGGCTCAAACCATGCCTAAATTTGCAAGTGAGCTAGTGGAGTATGTGCGGACTTTTCTTGAGCGTGCTTATGAGAGATGTAGAGCATCTTATATGGAGGCATGAGTTATTTAAATTTACTGTATATGTTTATCTTTCTTAGTACTAGATGTACACATAAAATGAAATCTTGTGTTTTCAATTGAACTAAACTTCTTACACATGAAAAAAAAGTATGTGTAGTTCCCAAGAATGGGCCAACGAAACCAAGTCATTAGAAACAGGGTTTTGGTGGAACTTTTCATAATCATTTATACATTTCTATTAGTTGTAAATTTTTATATCCTTGCTGGACATTTGTTGTGCGTTAATTAGGTCTAGATTTTGTGTCTTCATTGATTTGGCTCTCTGTCAACAATTTTTCTTATGTGATAGGACTCTTGGCTGTCAGCTGACACTTGAAAAGACATCTCTATGCCTTTTCCTCCCTTCCTACTGTTTTTGAAGTTGTTCTTATGTCGGATGTTTCCACTGACTTTACTGAATTTCATGTCTTTCAACGATATACTATTGAATAGAGAATAATGTTTCTAATTTCCAGGCAGTACTTGAAAAGCAGAGTTATATGCTCATTGGAAGGCATGATATTGAGAGCTTGATGCGGCTTGATCCAGCTAATGCGTACTTACCGAGCTCTTCTGGTCGAACTTTCCTTGAAAACAATGTTGCTGATGCAGAGACAATGGAAATAGAAGCGGAATTGAGTGACCTGTTATTTGGTTTACGACCAATTAAGCAGGTATTATTAGAACCAAACAAAATATGTTTTTTTTTAAAAAAAAACTAATGAATGCTTATCTAAATGGGGTTCCTTTATCATGGGGGAGCTTTTTACATTTTCTGTTGATATCTAGCTAATTCTTGTTAAGTGGAAATCTAGGAGGAGCATGTATTGGCAACTGACAATTTTTATTTAATGTTTTGAGATTCATTGGTTTGTCTGCTTTGATGTATAACGTTCAAACTTTCTCTACTTTAGCACTATTGGTTGGTTCCAGAAGCTTAGTTTTTGGCTTCAGAAAAGCAGTGCATTTTGAGATAATTAGAATAAACAAGAGAGGATATTCCATGTTTCCTTTTTATTCTGGTTGCTTTGTGGCATAAACTCTTAATCTGGCTTGTTTAATCTTTTATATGGTTGGGTGGGATTCAAATTCTTGAGTATTTGTGTCTATATACTGTTGTGATTTTTGTCCGATGGAAATTATTATATAATAATATATAAATTTGGTCGGTATCATGATGGTTATTGTCTAAACATCATTCCAGCTACAAGTCATCAGTATCTACATCTTATTGCAGCTGGACTGGAGTTAGCAAAATGAATTTTATGTTGTCGTTTAATTGTTGTGACACGTGAAAATTGATGACAAAAAACCCATGCAAGAATAAAGTGGCAAATTTTTACACTAGATGTTTACTATTGCAACTCTCAAATAATTGGAGAACATTTTATGACTATGAGTTTATTTTATGTAATTCAAAATATACGGGCGGTATTAACAACCTATTGATTGGAGATGATCCGCTGCTATTCTGATTTTGAGTTTCTTGTCATTTATGTTCCTAAGCTTTCACTTGTAATTTCTATTTTTTTCTAAAAGACCTTTCAATAACCTTCAATTATTTTTGGTTACCTTAATTTCCCCAGCATAGAAGGTAGCTTGTAGGATTATTATCCATGCTGAATGACACAAATCTGTCTACACTTATTCCTTTTGCCTTTTTTTCAGGAGAATTTGATTCGTGATGACAACAAACTTATTCTGCTTGCTTCATTAAGTGATTCTTTGGAATATGTGGCAGAGTCCATTGGAAGGCAAGATATTTTTTCACTTATGATTTTTTTTTAGTTAAAACACAATCAACTACCTCATATTATTCATGTTATAATTTGGATTTGCTCAACTAAATACCATGATATTACTGTGGGAGATTAAAAGTTGTACTGTAACTAGGAATGAATCATATCTACTTTTTTAGCCTCACTTTAAGTTTTCCTAGATCAAGTAGGATTTATTTCTGATTTTGGAATTTACTTTCAGTGCTTATTTTAGGCCAATGGCCAGTTTTAATGAAAAAAATAAATTGATTAAAGTTCAGGTTTTTACTTAATTTTATCCTTTCCTTCAATCTTCTTTTTTTTTTTTCCTTTTCTTTTTTAAATAAGGGGAAACTAGTTTATCTTTCACTTATTCCTCCCGTTTTTTTCCCATTTCTTTTTTTATTTTTTAAAAAATCTGTTTTCTCAATCTGTACCATACTATCATTTTGCATGTCTTTTTTCTATCTCTTTCTCAATTTTTGTGCTTAAAATCTATATTCTAGCATTCTTGTGAAGTCTCTCTTCATCCATATTCTGCTCACTATCTTGTGCCAGCAACTTCTCACCCAGACTGGACTGAACGTCACCACCCATTAAGCCATTTATGCACCATTCATGCATGTTGTCCTTTCTTTGTAAAGGACAATTGTGTGCTTTGCCCAAGCCATTTTTCACTAGCTGCTGTTGTTAAAGTATGCTATGATTTGCGCCTTTTGTTTTTGTCTTCTTTCATCTGGGCGCCTTTTGTTTTTGTCTTCTTTCATCTGGGATAGTAATTAACAGTTTTTTTAATGTTTCTGCACTGATGCCTTACTGAAAAAGCATTTAAATTGATGTGGTTTTCTGTAAATGATGAATGAAGTAGCCTATTAATCTCATATTTTCTAAATTTCCTTATTTCGAACTCTTGTTGCACAATTATACAGGCTTGGTCAGTCCTCCATAAAATCATCAAACTATGCTGAAAAGATTCAGAATAACCATCAAAATGGGCACACACGGACAGGGAGCACACTTTCTAGCAGTCTAGCATCACTGGCAGACGAGTACAGGGGACTTGCAGTAGATTGCCTCAAAGTTTTGCGGTTAGAGATGCAACTGGAAGCCATCTTTTATATGCAGGTATATCGGCTTGCTATCTTAATGAAATCTCAATCTACATTCTCGTGAAGTTCTCATTCTTAGGAGGTTGGCTAGATATGATATGACAAACTTTACGTTATTGTGTGTTAATTCTTAATCTTTTTTCATTCTAAAAATCTGTGTAAGATCTTGTCTTATCCGTGGTTAGTGTGATACCTTAGTATAACTGCTATTGTAGGCTATTCTTGTAAATGTATGTTTGTGTTTGTGTACTCGTGTTTAGACCATATTAAACTGAGATTGGAATATATTCACTGCTACAGGAGTTAACCATGAGGGAGTATTTGGACAATCAAGATGCTGAGGAGCCTGATGATTTTGTAATCACGTTGGCTGCTCAGGTCAGAAGTAGACTCTGTATCATCTTTAACCTTAGTAGCTTGCCTTATGGAACAGGAGGTGGCTATTAAGTGTATCTTTATTGTCATCTTTCAGGCTTGTTTGTCTTTGAATTTGGGGTGTTTATGCTATCAAAAAGCACTTAAAATAATAGCTGAGTAGGCTGTGTATGAAGAAATGGTTCTTTAGTTTGGAGCTATAGTAAGATTTAAATGTTCCTAATATAACGGCTGGCTACTTCATATTATGATTGGAAATGTTTTATCTCTTACATATTTGTACAGCTTTTCTTCCATGCTTAGTTATGACATTATTTTCCAAGAGTTGATTTTTATAGATGTTACCTTGTCAATGTTGGTTTGACATAGAAACAAGATTGTGTGAAGAGAATTATGGAAGAAAATTTTATTCCAAGTATGATGTGCAACCTTGCCCTCAAAATTTTCGTCATTTCTGCTCACACTCCCATCCCCGTCCCTTATTCAGTACAAGATTGAAGAAGTGTAGTGTGCCATGCTATGAAAGAAAATATGTTCTAAGAGAATTATATCAGCTGCAGCAAATATTAGCTTAAGCCTATCCCTGTCTTGTCAGTAATAGCTGTCTATATATCTGAAGTACCCATATTTTCTGTACCAAGTACTCAGTTTTAAGTTGTTTCATTTGGTAAATACTATATAGTATACTTTTTATTTGTTGTAGATTACTCCCATATTTTATGTACCAAGTACTCAGTTTTAAGTTGTTTCATTTGGTAAATACTATATAGTATACTTTTTATTTGTTGTAGATTACTCCCATATTTTATGTACCAAGTACTCAGTTTTAAGTTGTTTCATTTGGTAAATACTATATAGTATACTTTTTATTTGTTGTAGATTACTCCCATATTTTATGTACCAAGTACTCAGTTTTAAGTTGTTTCATTTGGTAAATACTATATAGTATACTTTTTATTTGTTGTAGATTACTCCCATATTTTATGTACCAAGTACTCAGTTTTAAGTTGTTTCATTTGGTAAATACTATATAGTATACTTTTTATTTGTTGTAGATTACTCCCATATTTTATGTACCAAGTACTCAGTTTTAAGTTGTTTCATTTGGTAAATACTATATAGTATACTTTTTATTTGTTGTAGATTACTCCCATATTTTATGTACCAAGTACTCAGTTTTAAGTTGTTTCATTTGGTAAATACTATATAGTATACTTTTTATTTGTTGTAGATTACTCCCATATTTTATGTACCAAGTACTCAGTTTTAAGTTGTTTCATTTGGTAAATACTATATAGTATACTTTTTATTTGTTGTAGATTACTCGTCGTGAGGAGGAAATGATACCGTTTGTTGCTCCAGTGAAGCGAATGTACATATTCGGTGGAATATGCAGTGCAGCTGCTAATGCATTTATTAAGGTGTTGGTTAATTTTATATGACTATTATTTTATACTTGCGTATTTATTGATTATCTTTACAACTCAAGATCGATGATCTTTGTAGGCTTTGGCTGGTATGAAGTGCATCAACCTTTTTGGTATACAACAGATCTGCCGGGATTCCATTGCACTTGAACAGGTAAGACTGCAGGCTGTTCAGAAATAGCTAGTAGGGAGATCGGTTTTTATGTACGTGGAACAAGCATGTATCCTAGTAGAGAGTCCGGTCAGCAGGACGATAAACTAGCTAGAAGTGTGGGTTTTCTGTGCTTGGATACACCTTATTGATATTCTCAAGAGTCAAGAATGCCATGTAGATTTCGTTGCTAGTGAGTTTTATTACAATGGCTTTTTTACTAAATTCTAGTACATTTACTAGTTGCATTTATAACAGTCTGTTTGTGAAGTAGCAGCAGGAAAAATCTGAAATTTTTTAATACTAGAAAAGTCTTGGTTGATTTTATATTCTTTTCTCGATTACAAATTTATAAACTCCTACTACACCTCAAAATTCTAACAGATGTGTGTCAAATCTGAAGGCGACCACCCATATTGATATCCTGCCTCATCTGTTATATTAATCACAATTATTCATACACTGTCAAGACTCCTACACCTTCACAACTATTACAAAGGACTTACACCAAACAGAGACGTGTAAACATATACACCAACCTGAATATGACTCTAAATGCATACTACAGCAGCAATACGACTTCCATCAACCTAAAGTTCTGTGCAAAAGATTAATATTGGAATTTCTGGTTGGATTGCAGAATAGCACTAGCATTCATCAAGTTTTGATTAGTATGATAAACTTTTATTGAAATATGTGGTCTGCAGGCTCTCGCAGCTATGGAATCAATTGATAGTGATGGTGTTCGGCAGAGATTGGATCGTGTTAGAACTTATTATGAGCTCCTGAACCTCCCTTTTGAGGCCCGTCACTGAAACCTAAAAATTCATATTATTCATATTATTCGGTGGTTATCTTGAGCATTAATGTCAATGCTTTTTACAGGCTTTGATTGCCTTCATCACGGACCATGAGTATTTATTTACTTCTGCGGAGTAAGTAGCAATGAAATGTTTGGCTATAACATTTATATCAAAATCACACATTTGATGATGGTCAAATTGCTATCTTGACAGGTACTCTATGCTTGTAAAGGTCAATGTGCCTGGAAGGGAAATACCAGAAAATGCAGAAAGAAGGGTTTCAGATTTGTTGTCCCGTTGAATGTAGTTGTACACCTAGTAAATTTTACCAGCTCTTCTTCTGTTATGGTGGTGGCGGAATCTTATTGATAGCATTCCTGGAGCAACCAATATGTAAGAAAGCCTGCCATCTTGATACAATGAGTATATTATGTTGCATCTCCATCTTAACGGGTGTTGTGTCAAGAAGGGCATCTGGCATACAAAATTATTTTGGTGTGGGTTCTACATACTCAATTATGAAATCAATCACTTTTTGATAAAATCTGCACCACTAAATTAGCCTATCTGATATGGGGTGTAGATGATGATGGTAATTGCCTTTTGGAGGTAAATATTTGGAGAGTAATTACGTCTCTACGGTATTTAATTGATGGAGACTCGTATGAGAATTGTGCAATTGCTTTGTAATTATTTTATCAAGTACAGTTTCTCTATTCTTTCATTTGTGTTACCTTCACATTTGTAACTTGAGTTGCGACAATGATTAACAGTGTATTTTGATTTTGAGTGGAGGCCATATGTGATTTTTTTAAGCCTATTGTGATTGTGTAGTGTCATGTACAATTAACCATTTCGTTCGTTACTCATTTTTTGTCAGTGTTCTTTACAACTTTGATTTTTTTAAAAAATATTAGAAAAAAGATTGGGATGGTTAAAATGCCTATACTAGCCCATTGAAGAAGAGCATATACACATTATTCTCCGGCAAGTTCGCCTCCATTGGTTAGCTTTGTGCCGTAATTCTCTAGTATGACCCTCCAATTGTGGAAATTTATGTGCTTATCCTTTGTACAGGTATCTAACCATGAAAATAATACCAAATAAAGTTCTGATCTTCATCGTTAATACATTAACATGTAGTGGTAACTAGGGCTGATTATTTGATCGGTTTGGATAAAACCAAACTAAACCGCTTACCTGATTGACTGAATTGCACTAATTTGGTTAATCACACAAAAACTAAGTTATGATTGATGACAAAATTGAATTTGGTTTGGTTTGGTTTTAACCCAAATTTAACTAAAGAAATTAAAATAACAAATACTATTTTTTATTTTATAGTGTTTACTCATTATTTTAAATTTTATTTTTGAAATAAAAAAGTATTAGCACATTTATGAATAATTGTAAACTTATTATGAAACGTAATATAAATAATATTCTAATTTATGATATTGTATTATAGGTAAATAATATATAATATATTAAACTTTCATCTCAATAAATAAATTATTTTCAATAAATTAAACCAAAAAAAATTATAAACTTTTTATATATATATCATGATGATTAGAAATACATAAAGGTATATATGCAATATTGAAGAAAGAAAATGATATGAATAAGATTTTTTTATTTATTGATTTATTTGATTTGATTAGTTTCGACCAAAAACTAATTGAACTAAGTTTATTTAATTTTTAGTTTCAACTTAATTACAACCAGACCAAACTATCACTGAATTGAACTACTGTAATGATTTTGGTTCGCTTAGTAAAAAAATGATTTGAATAAGATTTTTTTATTTATTAATTTAGTTGGTTTGATTAGTTTCAACCAAAAACTAATTGAACTAAGTGTGGTTAACTTTTTATTTCAACTAAACTACAACCAAATTAAATTAGCACTAAACCAAACTAACTCAGGTTCACTTTCTGGGTGTTACTAATTATGAATTTTTTTAAAAAAAAATTTCCATGTATTTATCTATTTACATGCATAATAAGTCAAATGGCTAGGAGTACAAGATGCTTTCAAGGAAAGATGATTGGTCCTCCTAAGGTCTAATTCAGCGGATAAGGACATTCTCCCATGACGGAGTGTTAAAAGGGAGGGTTACGGGTTCAGACCATGTTAACCACAATTTTTAATTCGACTATCAGGAGTGTCTACCTGCCTTGAAGAATAAGAAGAGAATAAAAAAAATGCACGTCGTTGAAAGCTTCATGCTAAAGAACCATTTTGGTGGATGGTAGGAAGTAGGAACAATTAATAACACTTACTAACCATTTTGGATTGACCCGCCGCCAGGTTAAAATGAATTAACACTCACAAAATGATGAAATCTGCCCAGACCAGATATGTATGCGAAAACCTTGCCTGCTTGCAAGGTAACGTTCCATCTCTCAACATCAAGTCATCAACTACTATTGTGACCCACTTTTGTTGTTTTAAAAAATATTGTGTGGATTTTGGGGATCCTTAGTTCTGCAAACCATGAAACAAGAAGCGTAGAATGCCATAAACTTCTTATTGTCGACAAGAGGAGTGATATTTAGACGTTAATCTGGCGAGGTTATCCTAACATGAATTGTATCTGGCGAAGTTATCGATAATTTAATTCTATATTAATTAGGCAGGGTTGGGTTGCAAAGCTGGAAACAGCTTATGCAAATTAGCCGCCGACAAAAAGACAGCTTTTCTTTTGACTCGATGAGCCTGTATCGTTTGTTTTTAGCGTTTTCTAACGATCTTCTTTCCAACAAAAAGAAAAAGCGAAACAAAAAACGTGGGTTGGAGTTCGGTGCGAGCTGCAAAGACAATCGAGCGCTTGTTTAAGGTAATCTTCTTCTATTATTATTTAAGTCTTCATCTCTTCTACCGTCTACATTATTATCCTTAAAATTTTTACCTAAAGCTATTTTCCCCATTATTTTTCTTATAGATATTTACTAAAAAAAGTTATTATTTATTACTCAAATTTTGCAATTGGAGTGGAAAGGATTAAAATTGACGGCTTTGCCATGCTTTTGTTTAAGTTTAAAGTGTCTTAGACGATGTAATCCAAAAATCCAACTAAAAACTCTTTTAATCATCACATATAAGTCATAGCCACAAAGTAATAACTCATTCAATCACATTATATGTTTATTAATTCTTTTACCATGGAGGGGGGCAGCAGTGGGAACGGGCAGGAGGGCCGGTGGGGGGGGGCGGGGGGGGAGGAGGGGGGGGGGGGTGG
>JAVDBV010087516.1:12500-24570 GCA_032619315.1 Piper longum | reverse complement strand
CTCCCGGTACTCGCGACTCCTACCGGTCTCTGTACCGGCATTGTCTCCCGGCTAAGCTTGACCTCGCACGCATCTGGGCCATCTATGCTCGATACCCCGGTAGCGGCATGCTCGGTACTCCTACAGATCACCCGCTAGACATTGCACCTGTTGGTAACATGACTGCGCACTAACCCAAACATCGATCGGTAGGTTGTTCCACCACACGGACAGCACCAACTATCCTCCATGGACGCGGGATTTGCAAGGGACAACCGCCAAACCCTAGCTCCCGACCGTCCCACGAGTTACACCCGTAACAGTAAGGTTATGATTATAAGTGAGAATAAACTATAGATCTTCAACTTAGTTAACTACTTTCAAAAAAATGACTTAGTCCATTATGATGTATTATAGGCTAGATTAATATTAGATGATAGGTTGAACTAAGGATGTTGTTTAAGTCGGGCTAAAGAAGGACGCGAGCTGAGGCTAGTGAAGGGCTACATGTGGAATTTCGAGGATGGAATTTTTAAAATGTGTAAATTGTGAAATTTCTTAATATATTTGTATATCTAATACCGTAATGGACTTTTGAAGAGATGACTTATGCCTATTAGTTTACATTTTGGGTCAAATTGTTATAACTTATATAAAGAACAAGCTGATTTCGTATTAGATAGTAGGTTGGATAATGGATGGTGGGTAGGCTGCCGATCATGGGTTAGAGAATAATGTTGGCTGGTGCTAGCGACAGACTAGTATAGAAATTTCGAGGGCAAAATTTCCTAAAGTAGGTGGATTGTAAGATCTTTTAGCTTTGTCATACATCCAATACTTAATGGGGTAAGATTTTATTTATTAGTGAGAATGAATAATAAATTTTTAACTTAGTTAACCATTTTTTAAGAAATGACTTAGCCCATTATATTATATTTTGGGATGGGTCATTATAAATGGTATCAGTGTAGCTTGGTTCTGTACTAGATGGTAGGCTCAACAAAGGATGTTGGCTAAGTTTCTGATTACGTGTCAGAGAAGAACGTGGGCTGCTGCTAGCGATAGCCTAGTATAGAAATTTTGAGGATGAAATTTTCTAAATTAGGTGGATTATGAGATCTTTCAACTTAGTTCCACATCTAATACTTAATATGGTAAGATTTTGTTTATAAGTGAGAATGAACTATAGATAATTAACTTAGTTAACTATTTTTGAAGAAATAATTTACCTTATCATGTTGCACTTTGGACTGGGCTATAATAATTAAGGTTTTATATAACAGAATGAGTGAATCGAGTTCATATGTAAATTTAAACCTTGAATAGAGCATCAAAATTACATCATTTAATCATAATTTCCTCTTTAAATTATTATTGAGTATGGTTTGTTTGTAGGACTGTGCCATGGAATCTCCACCCTAGACTTTTTATACATTCCCTATTGAAAAATCTCCATCCCTATCCAATATTTTTTTTTCTTTTTGGCATGAAAACTCTCACCACACAAATTGTCCACTCATGGGAAAAAGACCGAGTGAATAATATAATTACCCCCTTAAACAATAAGGACTAATTTTGATCATTTAATTTTGGTGTATATGGATAATTGAAACTATTCTTATTATATTGTTCTCTAGGCAATATGTGTGTTTGGGTTGTTTTTTTATTAAAGTAAATATTAAATTAGTCTCTTATCTAATAACACTCCTGACGCAAGATATAATATATAAATGTGGATAACTTCGTTAACTAATTTTGAAGGGATGACTTAGACTCATTAATTTGTAATTTGGATTGGGTTGTTACGATTTGGATTACTTTTTGTCAAAACAAATATTAAATAAATTATTTTTAGTGACTCAAGCTTTTACAACATGTAATTATAACGATCATATCTGCCAATTGAACATTTTTAATAGCAACAATTACACATCAAACCAGCCATGACTAAATCATCATAATTAGACTCGACTAACTTGGTGAGCTCTCCAACTCTAGCGGTGACCTTAATTATATATACAATAGTTTTTTATGTTGTTAAATAACGTCATGTTAATTCTCTCATATTCACAAAAGGAAGAAATCCAAGGGCTAAATTCTGTCCTTATTTATAGATTTTTCTTGAAGTGCAACTAAACTCGCTTAAGAAATATGAATATATAAAGTTATATATTTTATGTTGAGGAATAATACTTTGATGGAGAATAATACAGAAGCTCTTTATTTTTAAAAAGGGGCCGATACAGGTAGAACATTGTTGTAAATTAAATGATGATGAAATGGTTTCTTGCTACATCTTAATTCTCTGATTAAAGGGTACCCTAACTTATTCCCCTTATTTGACATTCCCAATTGCCATAACTTACCCTTTTTAATTAAAAAAAATATTTTAAGCATATTTACAGTAAATATTATTAAATGTCTCCCATTCACATAACTGGAAATTTTGCACCAAGCTTGCGTAATCTATCTATTTTATTATTATACTATAACAACTATAAATGAAAAAGTCACAACGGACCACCATGAGACCTTCATTAACGGGCCAAAATTTGTCACGAGTCTCTTATTATTTTATAATTTTATAATTTATTCCTTCTTATTAGGAAAACAATAATATTAATAGTAGTACTACAAAAACCTAATGCAACCAAATAGAACTTTTTAAAATAATATAAAATATTCATATTTGAATATTTTGGGTCCCAAAATTTTTTGTATAAGTTGTTTTTGGGAGTCAAGTGGCATTTTTGAGCTATTTGGAGGGAATATCCTTTGCATCTAATAATTTGTCAGCCATAACACGCAGAGATTACATAATCAAAACATATAATATATAATTAACATGACTTCGAAATTTTACATTTAAAAGGGCCTTCCCCATATCACTCTTGCCAGAGAATGTAACGAGTGATATGTTGTATTGATGTGGATCATGGAACAATACAAGCATAAGCAAATGTTCCAAAAGTTGTTTAGGAATGTTTTGGATTTCCAACCAATATATTTCCTTTCCATGGCTTTTGCCCTGAAATAGGGGGCATTGTGCCCTTTGCCTTGCTACATGTTGTGTCACCATGACAAGTACATGATGCTTTGGGGGAAAAAATGACAAGAACTTGGTGCTAGTTGTTTATAAAATATCGACATTATATTGGCTTACAACATGGCAAGTACATCTTGCTTTGGAAAAATAAAAACCATGACAAGTACTTGGTCCTTGATATATATGCAATATCCACATCATATTGACTTACATAAATCTTTTTGGTCTTCGAGAACCTGCCTTGCAAGATTGGTAATCCATTTACAATTGGAATTGTGTGGATTCAATGGAAGTAAACACTTGTTACATCCTTTCCTTCACTTGAAGGGAAGGGAAGAGATGTGCAATGTATGAACGTCCATACACTCGTATATATGTCAATGTTGGGACCAAAGAGTGGTATTGAGCCAAACTTTTAGCCCAACCCTATTATTATCATGGCCCATATATGTTGTAGGTGACCCCGTGGCTTCAACTATAATCGGGACTTCTTCGGAATAAAGAGGTGGGGCTATGGAATTTTGGCTCATTCTTCCTTGTGGGCATCTTTTAAGGAGTGATTGTAAATGAAGGGAGTCTTTTATAAAGAAATATATTGTTAATTAAATTTTTTTTCTCATTTTAAGTATTTTTTGTTTAAAAGTTTGAAGACTTTAAATTGTTTATACTAAGGCATTTGGTTGTTGTATAAAATTTTGTATGAAATATACAGTAGATATTATTGCAAAATTTTTTTGTCCTAATTATAAAATGACTACAAAAATATGTTAACGTGTTTGAAAGAATAAAAGGGGACCAATCTTTCTTTAATATTTCGTACCACTTTGTTAAAGTTTTTTAAAAATGCTACTACTATTTTATATTTTACTAATATTTTACCAAACATATTTTTCAGCCATTTATCATTACAATTTTATTTTTTTTTCGATAAATAGGCTCATCAAAGCATTAGTGACGCCAAACTCCAGCGGTGCCAAAGTGCCCACTGGAGTGACTAGGAGCCCATTTAGGGCTGGGACGGGGAAGGCCAAACCAGGCCCATTTTTTACATTATTTTAAAAGAAATAATTGGTTTAAATATTACTCTTGTTCTATATTTCTTTTATTAATTTTTTTTTCATTATTTAATTTAATTTTAAGTTTATAAACATTGATTACTCCACACAAATTGTTAGGATTTCCTTGCAAGAGCCAATTAACCATCTCAATGAGAGCTCTTGGGCCCTAGGAGCAATTGGGCTTTTCTCGGGAACAATGACTGTTCCAAGGTTGGCCTTTTATTGGACCAGGCTGACTCTGTCTGCAGGGGCCCTGCCAAAGCTATAAGATATCTGGACCAATATTTTACATAGGAAACTCGAATTACACTACAAAATAGCCTAGATAGTTCACAAGCTATCTGCTGTCTTAACTTGTTTAGGCAAGAATTTACCTAAGGCTGTTAATTAAGCGAGCTAACTCGTGAGTATTTGGTATTCGGTTAGGTTTGACTCGACTTGAAACTCGACATTTAAATGTTCAAATTCGAATTCAACTCAAACTCAAATCTTACGAGCAAAGCTTGAGCAAAGTCATGTTTGATTTGATTTGACTCGATTATAACTCGAACTCAACATAAACTCGAATCGATAAAATAATATAATAATATAATTTTTATTATATATATATATACTAATAAGTTTAATTATAACTAGTTATATTTATTTATCTATAATAGATTAGCAACTACACGTTTAATCATGTCAACTACATTTTTTAATTGAGTTATAATTTTTAATCGAATTCGAACACGTAAAAAATATTCGAGTCGAGCTTAAACATATATGTTCAAAATTCGTACAATTTTGAGTCGAATTCGAACGGATTTCGAACTATTCGAGCGTAGCGCGAGCTTGGCTTGCTCGCTCGTTTAGTACCCCTAAATTTACCCTTTTGGTTTACCAGTATTCCCTCTTTGCAAGAGGCATCTCAGATTTGGACTTCATAGAGCAAACTCTCAACCATCATACTTTCCTCAGTGTTTGGGAAGCGTTAACAATCTTCCAACTTTGACAAAATTATGCTCATCATCTAACTATCTATGATGATACTATTTTTCTCATGTTAAATTTATAATTAAGTTGAGGTAGAGGGGTGGGGTTCACATTGTAAATAAAATCAAACTTAACTAGGCAAACGCATAAAAAATTTCTACGTTCATATGCCAATCTATCTTTGTTGGGTTAGTATGGGGATAACCATAGTTTTTGCTGTCATACCTCTCATTGAGTTAAGAACTTACACCAAATCCAAGACCGATGGACGGCAATGTGAGAATTTATAAGTTTAGCAGTGAATGGAAGCTAAAGGGCTCTCTGTTGAAAGCTTCTTACTTGGTATTTAGTTTTGGGATGGGGGTACCTTTGATGAGTTGCTTATTCGTGAATGTACATTTGGAGTTAACGAGACGAGATTTCTAGAATTTTCAAATAGAGACAATTAGCTACAGAAGCACCAAATTATATTTATTATGGGTGTGGGCGGCAGTGAGAGGCTATTTCTGATAATGGTTAGATTACTCCTAAATAAATTTATAAAGGGGAGGCAGTAAGATATGAAGGAAGCCCGACAGTCACCTTGAAAATAAGAAGGCAAATCTCCCTCCCACCATCGTAGTTGCTGCCGCTCCAAAGGTTAGTGCTGGCCGTTTCTCTCGCAGACGTTTTCTTCACTTCAAAAAATGAAGTGGGCAAAGGGCCCCAGAGCTAAAAACACCGGGGACATGCAGGTAAGAGGTCATATCATTTGTAAGTGGCATGACACTAGATTGTAAGTTGCAAGATGTAGTTTGTGTTTGTTTGTTTTCTTAAAAGAGTGTTGGTGTGTGTCTCCTTTGTGGGTTGTCTGTACACTTTTCCTGTTGTCATTCATGTAGGTTTACATATTATCGTGGCCATGTGTCATGTGTTGCATATGCAATTGTTAATATGTAGATTGTGATAATTCATGATTGTATTGCTGTGAATTTCAGATGCCGAGGGCATAGAGGAGGGTGGACAGAAGAAGGATTCTCATACGAGGACTCCATGCATGATGAGGTAGAAGACGCAGCTGGGTACATTGTGTACCTATTCGCCACTACCGTCTCCTCACAAATAAATGGTTTATGTTTAGGCATGTTGTCTGATACGGTGGAAGACGACTACTAGAGGGAGGTATAATTGGGTGTAGGTGATATACTCATTCCTCGTTTACCATAGGGGTTGGTGTGAGTTTTTATTTACACAATTAGGGCAGTGGGGACAGGAGCATGGAGATAACTTATGCAGAATGGAATAGATGTTGTAGGTTTGGACAACTAATATTTAGGGATGTAAATAAGTCAAGCCGACTCGCAAATATTTTACGTTCGGCTCGATTAGGCTTGAACTTATGCCCGTTAAGTTTATGCTCGAAAAAATACTTTGTTCAAAATGGATAACGCGTTGAATAACGAATAAAACTTGAGTTAAGGATTGTTCAATTTGGCTTGGCTCGAAACTTGAATTCGATGCATTTAAATTTGAAAAAATATTCGACTTTACTCGACTTGTTAATACTATTAAGGTCACATTGAACTTATGTAGTGTTCAAAAGAAAATTTGGATAATATTAAACTAAGGAGTGTTCTATTCAGCTTAGCTCGACTCAACTCTACTTGACTCAAAAACAAAGCGAACCGAATACAAACCAAGCCTAAATACCATAAATTTTAGATGAGCTGCTCGAACTATAAGAAATTAAAAGCTCGTCAAACATTAAAACGAGATCGAACAGGCTTGTCAAAAATCATGTCAAATTCAAAAACAACCCAACGGTTTAGCTCGGCTCGTTTACACCCTACTAATATGATAATTTTGTGCAAAGTTATTAATGTTTAATAAATGTGGATATTCAAACATACAAATGTTTGGGTTGGCAAACCTCACATTACTTGTCATATTTTCAAGTTTGCACGGAGTAGCCGGAAACTCTCACACAAAGAATATTAAGACTTAATAAATATCATCATCACTAGTAAAAACATAACATGAGTAAAAATCTATCTCTCTATTACTACTTGATAGTGTAGTATGTCATTAATGTTGTTAAAAGTGATATGATGTATTTAACATCTTTGTCATCCATTGAGACATAATATTGTCCAATAAATTTGTTCACAAAGTAATGTCATTAGTGGCATTGAAAGTGCCATCACTGACATGGTTTCTTTATAAATTACTTACATATACTTACTTCGGGACAAGTCATCAATGCCGCTTATTTCGTAAAATGAAAATTCTAAGTTGTGTCATCATATATACCAAATATGTTGACAAGAAAATACTCTGATATTGAGAAAAACACAAACTCTCATTTTCTTCTCCAAACAACCTCTCCACACTAAATTCTGAATTCTTACAATGTAGAAGCTTTGCTTCTTGTTTTTCTCTCTTATTTTTCCTTGTGTATATCACACAATGAGAGGGGGTATTTATACTAACTTAAGATTAATACAATTCTCAAAAACACACCTAACGCATACATAACATTGACTTCTACATTCAACAAAAACCACACCTAACATATACCTAACATTGACTTCTACATTCAACAAAAACCACACCTAACATATACCTAACATTGACTTCTACATTCAACAAAAACCATACCTAACATTGACTTGTAGTTTATCATGTGTAAAACATTAGAAGCTTCTTTGAATTAGTCTTTATTATTTTGGATTTAGTTTTTATAAAACAAGTTTATATTTCAACACTTCCCCTTAAACTTATTTTATAATGCCAAATGCGTTTCTCAATCTGATAAAATCTTCTTTCTTTGACCTCGGAACTTTGGATTCTTGTCCTTTGACTTCATAGCCTGGTAGTTTCTGAATGTAGACTTCCTCTTCAAGAACTCCATTTAGAAAAGTAGACTTTACATCCATCTGGTGAATCTTCCACCTATTTTGAGCTTCTAAAGAAATAATCAGTCGCACAGTTTCTAAGCGTGCAACAGGAGCAAATACCTCATCATAATCAATTCCAGCTTTTTGACTGTAGCCTTTGGCAACTAGCCTTGCTTTATGTTTTTCACCTTCTCCTTTTGCATTCTTCTTTGTTTTGTAAACCCATTTGACACCAATTGGCTTGTGTCCTTTCGGAAGAGTAGCGAGTTCCCATGTGTCATTCTTTTCAATGGCTTTGATTTCATCATCCATTGCATTTCTCCATTTTCCATCTTGCGTAGCTTCTTCGAAGTTCACTGGTTCACAATCAACAAAAAGACAAAAAAGATTGATATTTTCATATCGATCAATTACCACATAGAGATCTTCAAGACTTCTTATGCGTTCTTCATTTCTTTCAGCTAGGAAAGATGGCGGTGAGTTTCCTTCATCACTTTGTATTGGTGAGGCAGGTGGTGTTACGTGCTCTTGATGATGTTCACCTTGTTGCTCCACCGGTGTTTTTTCTATTTCATCAATCTGAGGAAAGAAATTGAATTCGTCTGTGGAAGAGTTGAACTCCCATTCACCTTCTTCATCGAACATCACATCTCGGCTGATCACAATCCTCTTGTTGTTTAGATTGTATAGTTTGTACCCTTTTGAATGAGTAGAATAGCCGATGAAGATATATCTTTCACTTTTGTCATCAAGCTTTGTTCTTCTTTCATCTGGTACATGAACATGGGCTACACTT
Source organism: Piper longum (assembly GCA_032619315.1). NCBI lineage: Eukaryota > Viridiplantae > Streptophyta > Magnoliopsida > Piperales > Piperaceae > Piper > Piper longum. The sequence continues at coordinate 15,840 of JAVDBV010087516.1, read as the reverse complement.
CCAAATACTCTAATATGAGAAATTCCGGGCTTCCATCCACTCCATGCTTCTTGCGGTGTCTTTTCCCAAACACTTCTTGTTGGAGATAGGTTGGACAGGTAGATTGCTGTATCCACTGCTTCAGCCCAAAATTCTTTCGGCAAATGTTTGCTTTTGAGCATGCTTCGTGCCATATTAAGAATGGTTCTATTTTTTCTTTCTGCTACACCATTTTGTTGTGGAGATCTAGGAACAGTGAGGAAATGCCGAATTCCACTTCTTGCACAAAAGTCTTGGAATTCCTTTGAAATGAATTCTCCTCCATGATCTAATCTCAATGCTTTAATCTTCCGCCCACTTTCATTCTCCACAGCGGCTTTGAATGTTTTGAATGCTTCAAAGACTTCTGATTTCTGCTTCAAGAAGTATACCCAAGTTTTTCTTGAAAAATTATCAATAAAAAGAAGGAAGTAGTTATTTTTACCGAAAGAGCTTAGAGTAATTGGCCCACACACATCAGTATGAATAAGCTCTAATGGCTTCTTGGCTCTTAATTCTGATTCCTTGGGAAAACTATTTCTGAAGTGCTTTCCAAGTAAACACCCTTCACAAAACTGATCTGGATGTTTGATGCAAGGTAGTCCTCTTACCATTCTCTTCTTCGATAATAGTTCCAAGCTTCCATAGTTGAGGTGCCCAAATCAAAGATGTCATAACCAAGATGCATCTTTGTAACAAGCTTTCAAACATTTTGCAACATCATTTTGAATATTCAAAGGAAACAATCTATTCTTTGACATTTTTGCTTTGACAATTAAATCTCCTTTGCCATTTTTTATAAAGAGACAAAAATCTTTCGAAAAAAACTCATAACCTTTTTCTAAGAGTTGACCCATACTCAAAATGTTGCATGTCATATCAGGCACATGATAGACATCAGAAATTAACTGATGACTACTATCTTTAGCAAGAATAAGGATGTTACCTTTTCCTGCTACTGATATTTCTGAATCATCACCAAAAGAAACATTGCCAATCACTGATTCGTTGAGGTCCACGAACATACTTCTTTTTCTACATAGATGGTTGCTTGCACCAGTATCAAGGTACCAAGTACTTCCTTGATCTTCAACATTGGTTATGTAGGATAGTAGCTATCTCCTCTTCGATCTTTGCTTCTACATAATTTGTCTTTTCTTCAACCTTACTGCTGGAGGCTCTACAATCTGATGCATAATGCCCATATTTTTGACAATTATAACATTGAACTTGATATTTATTGTACCTTGTGTTTGGATTGCCTCTTCCACGACCTCTTGTAGAACTTTCACCTTTCTCATAGTTGTTGAAGTTGCTATTATAAGAACTCCAACCTCGTCCACGACCACGGCTTCCACCTTGTCCATGACTTCTGCCTCTGCCTCTGCCACGTTGATTTCTTTCATTGCCTTGGCTTCCATGCATATCCTTGATCTGTAGTTTGAGAAGTTGCTCAGTGATTCCATGCTGCTTCTTATGCTTCTCTTCATAGGCTTGTAATGAACCTAGAAGCTGCTCAATCTTCATTTCCTCGAGGTCTTTAGTCTCTTCGATAGTTACAACAATATGCTCATACTTCGGATCTAATGAGCGGAGAATCTTTTCAATGATTCTTACATCTTCTAGCTTTTCACCATTTCTTTTTAATTGATTTGAAACAGCCAAAACTCTAGAGAAGTAATCTGAGACTAACTCTCCTCCTTTCATATGTAAGGATTCAAAGTTACCTCTTAAAGTTTGAAGGCGTATTTTCTTCACTTTTTCTTCTCCCTTGTGAGAAATCTGCAACTTCTCCCATACTTGCTTTGCGGATTCAGCATCGATATCTTCTTAAAACCTCTTCTACAAAACCATCTTCTACTGAGAGTTGTCTTTTGATCTTGAATAAGTGCATCTTCATTCTAAGGCTCATTATAGCCATTTTCTATGAGATCCCAAACATCATGAGTTCCAAGGAGAGCTTTCATTTTGATATTCCAATTATCATAATTGGAGTTGTTTAGTGTTGGGACTTGGAACGATGCCACACCACTTGCCATATCTTCAAATTGAGTGAGAATTTGAAAATTTGGACTTACCTGGTCAACAGCTTCTGCGGCTCGGTCAACGGCTTCTGTGGCTTTGACTCGGTCTGACTCAGTGAGCGACTCGATCTAACTCAGTTCAACTCAGTGAGTTAACTTAGATTTCTGGGCACTAAACTTCCGGTGATGATTGGCGGCTCGTCTGAGCTCTGATTGGACTGATTCTAGCGGTGTTGGATTCGTCTTTCTGAGAGCTTCAATTTGATATCTTATATGCCAATAACCTGGCTCTTGATACCACTTTGTTGACAAGAAAATACTCTCATATTGAGAAAAACAAACGTAAAATACACAAACTCTCTTTTTCTTCTCCAAACAACCTCTCCACACTCAATTCTGAATTTTTACAATGTAGAAGCTTTGCTTCTTGTTTTTCTATCTTATTTTTCCTTGTGTATAACACACAATTGAAGGGGGTTTTTATACTAACTTAAGATTAATATCAACCATAAAAACATACCTAACATATGCCTAACATTGACTTAACCATTCAATAAAAACCACACCTAACACATACCTAACATTGACTCATAATTTATCATGTGTAAAACATTAGAAGTTTATTTGAATTAAGCTTCATTATTTTGGATTGAGTTTTATAAAATAAGTTTATATTTCAACATATAAGACGCAACTTCGCAAATGTAGTTAGGTTGCACCGTGAAAAACGATGACAAATTAATTAATATAACCAACTTTAGACTGATGCATACGTTAATATATGAAGGTGTATACCTGCACTTTGCGCAAAATTTTACATATTTTTTATACTGTTGATTATAATTACAAATAAGTATTATTCGTTTGAACCTTTTTTTTTAGTAAACTAGAGGTATACTAGTGCTTTGCGCAGGGTTATATAATTTATTCTTATATATATATTTGATTATATTCTCAAATTATAATTTTCCTAGTTTTATAAGTTAATTATAATTGATTATCATAATCTTCTTTTTTTATTATGATCTGACCCGCTAGCTACCAAATCAAAAATTATTGTTTACTAATATTTTCGCCCACGACTTCTTGATATAGACTTGAGGAAACAACTTCCACATTCTTGATAATATAAATTAAACCTTCTTCCACCAAAGGTTTGAAATTATTAGCTATTGAATTTGAAATTGTTTCATTTATTGCTTGATCCTACAAAAAAAATGTTATTAATATATATAATGTATTCAATGAAAATTGTAATCATTTTTTAAACCTGTACATGCTCATCAAAGAGGACCATA
>JAVDBV010087516.1:0-7500 GCA_032619315.1 Piper longum | reverse complement strand
ACGGGACGTACCCTGGCGGTGTGTCTTTCGATTGGTTTGGAGAATGCATCGACAATGTTCTGGCACCCGTTCATGGGGAGCCGAGCTCTTTGAACGGTTCATTTGCTGACCTGCTTCATCATGGGTTCCAATTGAATTGGACTTCGGGTCCGGTATGCACCCTTTGCGAGGTAACAAAAGGCCAGTGTGGGCACAGCAATTCGTCGAGGGGGATGCTCTTTGCTTGTTTTTGTGACGACGGGATGGTGCATGAGAAATCTTGTAACGATAGTGGTATGTCCATCTTACCTCTTGAAACCAATTTTAAATACGTTACATGTTATGATACATTTAGAGGTATACCGGCTCTGAGATGGGTTACATATTTTTTCTTTTATAAGTTGATTATAAGTCTAATTAACTATGATTTTCTTGAATTTATTATTTTATAAGTTGATTAGAGTTTATTATTTCTAGTTCTTTCACTTTTAGGTACCAACCAGCTAATAAATATGAATTTATTTTTATCAAAGTGTACCACATTAAAATTTCAAATGTTAGACTATTTTCATTTAAGTAAAAATTTTAAATAATTTCCGAAATATGCTGAAACATTGGCATAAGGTATTTTTAAAAATTGTTATAAAAAGAAAATAAAAATAACTCAAATGTTAAAAGCTTTCATATTAATTCAAGTTGAACTATCAAAATAAATTTGTTTTTCAAATTTTTGTCAATTTGGATTTGGACTTTAATTTGAATATAATTCGTAAATTGGACCTCAACATTTAAATTACATTTTTTAAAAAATATGATGCTAATACTAAGCAATATGTCTTTCTAAAAAATGGCTAAATTCAAAATGGTCAAAAATAAAAAAAAGTTTTTCTGGAGATTGTGCTCTCAGATTTTTAATTATTTATAAAAATCATTGATTAATATATTAACATATTTTATGTTATTCAAAATGATTTTGAATAAGTTTTTTCCTACAAATTTTTATTTTTCAATATTAAAATATTTCCTATTATATTTTATTTTTAAATAGGATTACAATTTTCCATTCAGTTTAATTTAGATATTAATATTTTTATATTGATCTAGTAATTTAAAAATTAAAATAATTTAAAAATTCTTATTTTAGTTGTATTAGTAGTATATGGTAGGGAAGATGTCGTACCATGGGCAACCTATACTGAATAAATTTTTATTTTATTCAATAATGAGACAAACGGTAATAATTTAATATCTTGGATATAGACTGTGATTGTCTATAGAAATGTATCCTATTTGAATGAAAAGAGAAATTATAATTATTTGATTTTTAGTATATTTTTTCTAGACAATTAGACAAACACTTATTAGTAGAAAGTTAAAAGTTGAGGTTATCTAGGTTCAAACTTATGACTTTATATTATGAAAGATATTTTTCTTTTTTTATTTTTTTAAAAAAATTGAGGTTAGCAAGATTTGAACCTGTGACCCTCTACAGGAAGTATTTTTATTATATTTTTTAGAATTTTCTTGTATTTTGATTGAATGATTCTCCAGTTTTTAATTCTATGCTAGTTTCCTCTTTTATTAATACTAGGAAAGATGTCACACAATGTGTGACCTATACCAAATTGGGCTGACACGGAATGCGTGCAGCGTTCGTGCTACATAAAACGGGTCTTAGACTTAAGAATCCTATATAATCACCCTTATGCTACAACAAAGATAGAACTTCCCCTATGATTATGAGTAGTGATTTTAAAGATGCATATAATCACTCTCAATTGCAAAAGAGGGACGCATTGGCTACAGTTTGGAAGTTGCATGCTGTGACATGATCCATTCCTTACTACTTAGTTCAATTGATTAGATTAGATAACTTAATTACTTAAACATGGATGAGTGCAGTATATTTAAATATTGGGTCCTAATTATGTGTTCTACATACCCAACAAGAACATTAAATAAATAATACAACATCATCGGATACTAGGAATTCATACCCTAACACTCGGAGTTCACGTGAGTCTTCAAGCAGTATGAGCTGCTTGCTACTCCTATCCACGTTACACACATCTATAGCCAAGTACGTTTAGTGTACTTGGATTCGCTCCTCATCATGTTTTGAAAATCTGGGGCTTATATACCCAGTAGATGATAGTTGGCCTTGCCCCAAAGTATAGCCGCTCTAATATATTAGAACAACAACAACAACAACAACAATAATAATAACAATAATAATAATAATAATAATAATAATAATAATAATAATAATAGGTAGTTAAACACTCAAATCCAAACCATCATGGCATAGCAACCAAAAGTCATACATAGTTAAGTCATAAATTTAGGGTTCATGCCCATCGTACAGTCATCTACAAAAGAATAGTTTCAAAATACATAAAGATTACATAGCTCCCACCTTGCCACCACCGTTGAGCCACCAGATCAATGCAGCTAAGCTAGCCAATACTAGGGAACCTCACCTACATATAATACAAAAACACATCAAATTTTATTACCGGACCAAAAAAACTACTGGTAAAACTGTCAGATGGGTATTCCAACTTCTAGAGACCCCAACCAAACAGTTCTATATGGCAAAAATATAGAAAAAATGCATATACACATGGAGACATGCAAATAGCAAGCAAAAATAACACAGAGGCAAAGATCAGAACTTTACTTTCAAGAGGACCAAAGGGAGGTCTTCTTACCCTAAGACCTATGACCCTTGGTGGGTAGGCTAGGCTAGGAGGGACTTAGGAAGGGCTAGAAGGCCTTGGAAGGAAGGAGGAAGCAAGAGGAGACGAAGAGCAAAGGATTAGAAAGGGTAGAACTTGGCTTCCATTTATAGGAAAAAATCAGGGCTAGTGCAAGAGTGCTGGAAGGGCACCTTTGCACTGCAATTTAGCAAGCCAAACCACGAAAGCCACAAAAACTAGACATACAGGTCTGATGGCATGAACCGAACCACACGCCATCACGGGGTCAAACTTTTTGGCGCCCAACATCATTGCGTTGAACGCAAAGGGAGGGAAATTCAAAAATTTGGGAAAAGGGTGCTTGGCCAGTGCCTTTGTGCCTAGACTTAATATCCAAAACCCTAACAGGCTGCCGCAAGGGCACTAGGGCAAAGCCTTTATGCCAAAACTAGAAATCACCCTAAGGAGAATTGGGGAAACCTCAGGAACCATGCCGCAAGTCCCATAGGAACTAGGATCGACCAAGAGGGTTCCAAACATGCAGCAATTTACTCAAGATGTGCAAGAGACTTAGTCCTAACCTCTAACTAGACTTGACTCGCTCGAACCAAAAATTAAAACAGTTGGGCACAAAACGTGTACGGGGGTGTCAAATCCAAAAGAGGCTAGGCTTGGACAAAGACAGATCATAGCATAAAATAATCACAGGGAAAAGAGCTGGACCTTACTAACCCTACTCGGGTACAAAACCGATTCAAACCATTGGGCAGATGGCCCGAGTTTTATATAAACTCTCATTGATTAATGAGATAGACAATAATGATTTAATATCTTAGTTATAAACTGTGATTGACTTTAAATATATATCAAATTTGAATAAAAATATGAATCATAATTATTTTTAATTATATTTTCTTAAGACAATATACTTTTTTCAGTATGAAGTTAGAAGCTGCGGTTACCTGAGTTCGAACCCGTAACCTTCTAACATGAAAAATATTTTTATTATTTTTTTAAAAAAATAAAAATTAGCGAGATTCAAATCCATGACCCTCTGCACGAGGTATTTTTATTATATTTTTTAGATTTTTATTGTATTTTGATTGGTTGATTATCCTAATTTTAATCTCAGGCTAGTATTGAGTTCTCCTTTTATTAATTAGAGTAGATAAGAGTTGATAATATATATATATATATATATTCATCATCCATTGTCATCAACCCATTTACTGCCTACATCATATTCTTCTAGATGGGATTCCTCTCGGGACGACCGTACCCACAGGGAAAGCTGAGAGTTGCCAACCTTTCCAGTGCGGGAATACCACCTACTCTTACCCTTTCTGGCATATTAATGGCACCAACGGCAACGAGTCTTCGTTTTCATGTGGATATCCCTCCTTCGGCCTCACCTGTCCCGACAACAAGGAAATGGCTTTTCTCCATCTTTCTGACAGTGACTACTATGTCCAAGGCATCGACTATAACGAAAAATATTTAATTGCCATCGACGCCGACGTTACCGAGGGCTCATGCCCGAGATTGACGAAAAACGTGACCTTAGACGAGTATTATCAGCTGTCCTTCGCCGATACCAACACATTCCTTCGCTTCTTCTTCAACTGTTCTTCCCCGCCGGAGAAATTTCTGCAGTCAAGTACTTCACCTTCTTGCTTCAACTATGGATATCAGAGGTCGTTCGTTTTTATCAACGGGACTTACCCTGGTGACTTGTCTTTCGATTGGTTTCGAGATTGCATGGACAATGTTTTGGCGCCTGTGCGTGGGGAGCTGATCAACTCTTTCAGTGACCTGCTTCAAGATGGATTCCAATTGAATTGGATTTCGACTCGAGCCTGCACCCCTTGCGAGGAAACGCAAGGCTACTGCTGGCATAGAAATTCATCGGGAGAGATGCGCTCCGTTTGTTTATGTGACGATGGGTTCCATGACAGGTCTTGCGACGACGGAGGTATCTTCATATTCTCACCTTCACTTCTCTTTTAAGATAAAAATTTTAAATATTTTTTATTGTAAAGGGTCAAATTACTTTTAATAGAATTTTAAAATTAAATAAAGTACTATACTGAACATTAAAATTTTTTCTAACAACATTCCTATACTGCATTGTCTTAAGATAAAAATTGTGCTTAATTTTATGGTCACGGAGGAGCAAAATCAGGTATACTTAAATATATATTTAAATGTGTTTTGAATTGATAAAATATATCTATATGATTTATTATAATATCATCTTAAAGATCATTTTTCTACTAGTGTATAAAACTAAATAATCTCAATAAATAGATACAATAAAATGTCTGGGTCAATCGAAATCGAATTTCTTAGAAGCTACCCCTTCTATATGCAACATCTTCACCAGCTACTAATCTATCTTTTGCCTCTCCCACCCACCACCGAGAAGTATTTAAAATTTCTTATCATCATAGTAACCATCTTCCTTGATGAAATTGGGTGGTATAGCGAAAATTCCACCTTGAATCATGCTTTTCAGTGGAGGACTTGAATGATACTTCTTACTGGAATATTTAAATAATTTTTATTGGAAGATTTTTGAGTAAAAAATCAATGATTTTGCCATCAGTTATTATTTATAAATTTCATAGAATTTTTCTTTCACGCAAACAAGCCTAAGGGTTATTAAACAGCTATATTAACTTTGATAAAAAGTTTAAAATGTTTTAACATTCTAGCCAGAATCTACGTACGTCAACCTAGATGCATAATTGGGAAGTTTTCCACACGGTATCATGCACAAATTTAGACAATGATATATTGATTTAGCCAACTTCCACTACAAAGCCAATAATGAGAAAATTCAGCCTTTTCTACATGGAAATATTGACTAAATTTTGCACATAGAAAGTTCAAAATTGCTAAACAACAATTGATTAACAATTAAATTATTTTTGCATCCAAATTAATATAGTTGTTCAATTTGTCTTTAATATTTTTTGTGATGATCCAGGCAACAACAATTTGAACAAAAAGGTGAAGATCATAATAGGTATTCCTCTCTTTCTTTCTTTTTTTCCCCTCTCTCTCTACATATATACTCATACTTCTCGCCGATATGGACCTCGGTATACGAAATGAAAACCAAAGGGCCATCTTATGGTGGACAGGTGTCACAGGGCTGATCTAGGGTCTTATTTTTTGCTCTAATTTTTCTCGTGCGACGTGTCTCCCTCCTCGGAACCACCAGCCAACAGCGCTATGTAGCCAGCGGATGCGCTGCATAGCACCACCCTGGACACCACCTTCGTACACACCCGACCAAGTGCTCTGTACCACGCCCGATTGCTTGGCGGGATAATGTACCTGCACTTGTCTCCTGGTCGCAGCACCCTGCTCGGACACTTGCTCAATCACCAAGTGACACTACTATACGTCCCAATGCCGGTCACCCACACAAGCCGGCACAACCTGATTTCAGGAATCACCTATCAGATTGTCGATTACCAAATCCAACGCACACACAGTATTTTACGGGAACTAAACCCAACCTCTATTCCACTAGTATGAATACAAGATACAAGTAATCTAAACACTTAGACTACCAACAAGTCGTGGACATGCACACCCCACGACTTGTGCCTCTCGACCCTCACTCGACAGGACTTCGCAACTCTCGGCCACACGCTCGAGGTTGCTGGACAGAACTGGGCGAATCGGCCCTTAGGTGGACAGCAGCTGTACCGACAGCTTACCTTGGAGTCGAGTCCTAGACTCGGCAAGGACTGCTGCAGGAAACCCCAAGGCGTCCCCTTTCCTCGACTCGATCTCACCTCTCCACAAAGGGAGACACTTACCCACACTTGTTCTATCACTCTGATTTGATCCCTAGCAATCCGAATAAGCACGTCCAGAATCGTCCTATGAATCTGGAGTGTCGGTCGCTCACAATGTCTGCCGGCATACCAAAGTGCTTAACCACGTTCTTGAAGAACAAATTTGCAGCCACCTCGGCTGAACATACCTGTGGTGCTGCAGAAAATACGGCATACTTGGAGAACCGATCTACTACCACCATCATAGAAGACATTCCCCGTACCTTGGGAAACCCCGTTACAAAATCAATTGAAACCGAACTCCATGGTCTTGTCCGTATAGGTAGAAACTGTAGCAAGCCTGCTTCTAGTCTTCTCTCCACCTTGTCTTGTTGACACACTAAACCAGACTTCACGAAAGCTTCGATATCAGCCTCCATCTCCGGCCAATAGTACACTCATGACATGAGTGCACACATCCGGTCCACCCCCAGATGTTCTGCCCACTGGGTGTCATGGGACTACTCCATAAGCTTCCGTCTCAATCTACCAGTAGGGATGTACAAACAACCCCCACTTGCGTAGATGATTCCATCGTCAAGCCAATATTTTCGAACCAGACCCTCCCTAATCCGATCAACCATCTTCTTATACTCGGTATTTTACCGCGCTAACTTCCGAACATGCCCTAGTAGCTCCGTCTCTATGCCCGACACGGCTGCCACCATCTCCATGTTCTTCCGGCTAAGTGCATCAGCCACTTGATTTGACTTACCCGGGCGGTGTAGCCACTCAAAGTCGTACTCGGCAAGAAACTCCTGCCGCCTTGCCTGTCTCGGAGACAACTTCTTCTGGGTCTTGAAGAAGGTGTTAGCGACATTGTCAATGATGACAATGAACTTTGCCCCGAGCAAGTATACTTGCCACACTCGAAGACAATGAACTATAGCTAGCATCTCCTTCTCGTGAGTGGAATACCTCGTCTCCGCATCCTTGAGCTTCCAACTCTCGAAGGCAATCAGATGCCCTCC
>JAVDBV010087513.1:25481-36277 GCA_032619315.1 Piper longum | reverse complement strand
ATTGTGATTCTGACTACGCTGGTGATTTGGACAAGCGACGGTCAACTACTGGTTATGTGTTTACTCTTACAAGAGCACCAGTCAGTTGAAAATCCACTTTACAGTCAACAGTGGCTTTGTCTACTACAGAGGCAGAGTACATGGCAATTACAGAGGCTGTAAAGGAGGCAATTTGGCTTCAAGGGTTGCTTGGTGAACTAGGAATGAAACAGAAGAACATCAAAGTGCATTGTGATAGTCAGAGTGCTATTTATTTAGCAAAGAATCAGGTTTACCATGCAAGGACGAAGCACATTGATGTCCGATATCATTTTGTTCGAGAGATTCTAGAAGACAGTGGAGTTATAATCTAGAAGATTCCGACCACTGAGAACCCTGCTGATATGTTGACAAAAGTGGTAACTGCGGTCAAGTTTAAACATTGTTTAGACTTGGTCAATATTGTTACAAATTGAAAGCTAGAGCTTGCGGACACTACTGAAAGTTGGATTTGTGAGAGAATTATATGAGATTTTGTCAAGGTGGAGAATTGTTGTATGGGATTGAAAAAATCCCACATCAAAATGGTGTGGGGTGTGGGGGTGGCTCTCTCCCTATAAAAGGGACCCTCCCCCCTCTTTAGTTTTTCATCCTAAAAGGTAATCTAAAATTACCTACTCCCCTTTCTACCATTGGTAATTATTCCTTCTACCATTGGTAATTTTTTCTTTCTCTCTTTGTAATATTTCTCTTTAGTGAAATATTATTTTGGTAGTGTCCGAGGACGTAGGCAATTGCCGAACCTCGTTAAATTCTGGTGTTTGTTCTTGTTCTTTTCTTGTCTATTTAATAGCTATTGTCGGGTATAGTTGGTGTTAATTATTGTGCTATTTATATTACTTGTCTTGATAAAATTCTGTCTAGGAGTTGGTTTTTAAGCGGATTATCATGTCCCACCAACTTTCCTGGAAATTTTATCTTGGGGTAATTTTTTAATACAATAGTTTTCACGCTTGTCATGTAGGTAATAGTTCTAACAGTGAACTAGTTATCTTTGGTAAAAATTACCCGTTTTTCACAACAGTTAGAAGCAAGTTAGCGCTTATAATCCATTTCGTCAGTCAAAATAGAATAAGAGGAATTGGATAAGGTATTTTACCAGATAATAAAGGTGAGAACGATTCAAATCAATTCCAATATCGAGTGGAGCAGCTTCATTGCCCTCAACAGCATCTAGGTTTATTCTACTGATCAAATCTGCAAGTGTTAAAAAATATGAATCTTAATAAAGATCTCCAAAAATATAACCTGATGTACTTCCTCTTTCAAAATTTTGAAATTCTTCAGCTTGTCATTATTAAATATCCAAAGAAGTCATAGTTTTAGCTTGCATTAAAGACCTTGCTTCATGGCTTGTTGAGGCTAAACCACATGTGAGGACTTCACAAAACAATTAATTCAATAGTGAATCAAAGCTTGTTAAAAGTGGGAAATGATACAACATACTCGCTGCAACCGATCGATTTAGGTCGGTGAACAGTGAAGTGACAGGGCAAGATAATATGGTCAGCCAAGAGCTACCAGAGCGGGCCATCCTTGTGGCTTGACACTGCGCAGGCCACTGCTTGCTTGGCAGTTGAATACTCAATACCACACGCATTCTGGCAAGCCACTGTAGCATTTTCTTGGACACATTTGCATCCGCACAAGTACGTGGGAGTATCAACCTGGGAGTTCACCATGGCTTCAATAAGGATTATTAACAAACACAGGAAGGCCGGGAACAAAACGAGGCCGACATTCACTTTGAGATTCCGATTCTGCAATCTGAAAATATAAATGAAACGAACAAATCCAAACAGGTAAACAAATGATCAACATATATCTGAGCTAAAAGCTCATTGTGATTCTAAGTCTAACCATTCAACTAAACCCCTCAAAATGTCGAGATACACACTAGCTGGAGCAGCCAAAATTCGAAGTTCGATGGCATTCGACATGGTTCGGCAGAGACCATGATGATCCTCCCATGTTTTTGAGAGTTTTGTTTCTGGAAAGTGATCTTGAGAAAATTTCAAAAGTCGATGGTTTCATATTATTATAGATATATATACGCAACACACGGCGTTCGCGCCATTTCTTGTACAAAAGCGAATTGGGCCTGGGCTTTTTAGAAAAGTGAAAAGCCTAGTGATGGCCCATATATGTCGGCAGCTTATGTCGCTCGTGTTCTCATGCACGCACATATTTGAGGTGAACAGCAATTACACTGCTTTATCTAAATTTTAATAGCATTTACATCATTTCATTACTGAATTAACTTCTTCGTAATGTTGAAATTTTTGGTTAATTTTTTATGTGACTAACAATACCTACATACCTATTCATGTATAGATAACCTAATTAAAAACCAAAAAAGAAGGGAAAAAATAGCTCATCTAATGCATCCGAAAGAAATTAGAGGCAGCAAGTAGATCCCTTAACAAGAAAAATCAGATTTTTTTCTCAATAGAGCATCCGCTTGTGTGAAGAATGAGGCTCGACCCATGATCTTCAAACAGGATAAGAAAGCTGGGACGAAGAAGAAACTTACCAAGTATACATATATTTCTTTTCTTCAGATGGTATTCTTCATGCGGTGGTAATTTCTAAAGATTGATCAAATGGACACACTAGATTATAAGCTGCAACTTTTCAGAAGCAAAAGAAGTTTGAGCTTATTAACAAAGAGTATATTAATTAACCTGACTCTGACAATCCCACAGCAATATATCTGATCAAGCTGATCATAGGCTGTATCGTAATGGTGTCCAAAAATAATTAGGATTATTATTTCAAACAACATTTCTTGGCTTATATGATGGCTTCCATGAATTGCCGAAAGAGGTCTCGGTCTATGAAGGATGTTGGGCACTTTTCAGATGTGAGCTCAAGAGCTTTCTCTTGGATTATTTTACCATGTTATAATACGTACAAATGTAAAAGGGCTGCTAAAATCGTGGAACCTCCGTTATTCAGAAAGTTCTCATGATCAGGCAGCTAATTCTTGCTGTAAATTCCATTTACTACACCGACAAAAACATCTAATGAAGCCACTGTAACTCCATATGCAACAATACTGATCACTTTTCGTAGCTATTCAATGGAACAGAAGATGTCAGAAACTCGTACTTGATTTTTTGGAAACTGAAACTTGTGTTCCAGCAACATTAACGACCTTCAGACTTCATCAGAGAGCTCCCTCTGCACATTCTCAACAGATTTCTTGTCTTCCAGATTAGTGGAGATGCTAAGTACGTATGGCCTGCCATATCTTGTTCTTAACTGAGCTAAATTAGGTATCTCTTATCAACATGTAAAAGTATAGGTATAAAAAAAAATGTATGGAAAGAGGTATGAACAAGAAAATAATATGATCAGAACCGTTCTTGGACTCCCAATGCACCGCATATTACCGTCCACAAGAATGCCTACCCTGACCCAAACAGTAGAGTACAACCTTACGCTAATAATTAGCTATTAGGGGTGCTTATTTTCTTCATGACAGTGCCTTCTTGCTGTTTTAATAACTACATAGTCACTGTGTGATTGACGACATTATTGAGCCTTTCCTTTTTGTAGTATATAATAAAATTGATTGGGCCTTATAGTAGTGTCTTGTGTAGAGTTGCTTGTACAAAGTTCTCACATGGAGTTGCTTGGACAAATTAAGATCCTCTCGGAATGAAATCGGCCCGTTCCGAAAGTTCTTGGATGATGCATTAGACCTGCTTGGGATGTGGGAGGGGGGACTAGCGAGAGCGTGAAAGGGCCAAGGGGGCAGCACAGACGGATGGTATAAATGGTAGTAGGGGCTAATAGATACAAAGAGGGAGCAGGGCGGGGGGCTGATGGATCGCGAGATTTGACCACTGTAGAAAAAAATTATAGACATGTATTGCCTTAGTAGAGTGCACCATCCAACATGGTTTGATCATATTTTTGTATCTAATCTTCTTTGGATGTACCACGGATTGGAAGATCTGGGAGCTAGCAAATAGTATGGTTCAGGGAGCCGCAGATGCTGTGAAGCACCCTCTGGGCATAGGCATGGACAACAACTTCCCGAAGATGAGATGTACTAGAAGTCTATAGAGAAAAAAAACGATTTAGGAGGAGGGTCCATGGGTTTATTAGTTTGTGTTTCAACTTTAAACTTTTCTAAATAATTACACGTTAGTTGGTTTGCTTATCTTGCTTGTAAAAGAACATTTCTCATGGAGATGCATCATGCGAGGAATTCACAGGATGTTTGAAAATCAATGAAATATTGGGATTCGGTCTTAGCAAAGTTGAGCCCATTAGTTGGTACTTATAAAGCTGCATTAAATAGACATTTAAAATACGTCAAAATACAAGCAATTTGTTTAGTTATAATTTTAAAAAAGTTAGTTATTATGATGTTTTTTTTGTATTTTTCATTGGAAATTTTGTGGAGATGAAATGCCGAAAGAGTACTGTTTGTATGGTGTTTTAGTTGTGATCAACACTTTTATTTTGAATTACTGTTTATAGAGTTTATAGATTTTTTTTTTGTTTTTAGTTGTGACCAAACAAAGGGTAAACGCAAGGTCTTATTCTGAAAAACTAATTGGTTCATTTTTTGTGTATCGTCAACAAACAATAAATCTAAGTAACACCATTAGTTGTGCTGCAAGAATGTGTGGTTATATGGACATCAACCCCTCACACATAGAAACACACAGTAAAATGGTAAATCCGCTAAATAGAATGTCTAGATAGGAGTTTTATTAGAAGGCTAAGTGTACGAGGGGGCTGTTGGGAGAAAATATTCACGTGAAATTGTAACCGACGAAAATGTAATTATTATTAATTTACATTCATTTCATCACTTGCTTAACATGTTGATTTTAAGATTAACCTTTTAAGAATAATTTATCTAGTGCAGATTTAATCTTTAATAAGCTAAAGACCCATGTGATGTGCAGGATATATTTCATACTTATTAAGAATACATATTAAGAATATATAAAATTAATTTTAGAATTAGTATGATATTAGTTTTAAATAAAAATAAATATTATTTATATTTAACAAAATATAGTTATAAACAAATATTTAAAAAATTATTTTAAATTTTAGTAACTAAAAAATTATTTTTAAATAATTTTAATTGGATTAGAATCACATTCTATGTTTTTTAATAATAAATAACTATATGTAAATAAATATATAAAAATGGTAAAAATATAAATTAAATATATATTGTTTAGTAACAAAATTTAATTTAAAAGTATACTTATAAATATATTAAAATATATTAATATTTTCAATTCCTAATTTAAGTAAAATTATAATTTAATATTTTACAAATAATAATAATTATAAATTTAAATTAAGTAAATATTAAAGAGTGCGCAAAATTATTGTGGGAACATAATCAACTACGGTACAAGAAAATGAAAGCCCCAAATGTAATGAAAGAAAAAAAAATCTCAATTCTTTAATGTAAGTAGGTAAACATGCGTTAGGGTTGAGTTTGGCTGGAACTCGGCTTTAACCAAGCTCAAACACCATAAATTTTGAACAATCTCGATTCGGCTCGTTTACATTAAAACTCAACTCATTTACATTAAAGTTCAACTCAGCTCATTTTATATCAAATCAAACTCAAGCACACTCTTACTCGGCTCGGTAGGTAAACGAGACAGGTTTTCATTTTCAAGACAAGTTACACAATTAACCCTCAATACCTTCTCCAAACACCGGATGTATAAGCCCATATATAACTTGAACCACAACAATTGAAAAGCCTTTATGTTTTTTAAATAGTTTTGCCTATAATTCATTAAAAATTGGTCAGAACTAATCGGAATCACCAGGAATTTGTCAACGGCCAACCCACCTTGGCTGCCACTAGCCATGTTTATCGGCCATAAATTGTCTTTTTTTTCAAAAAAATAAAATCTTCTCCAATCATCATTTAAATTGAGGGTGGTGATGAAATTCATAATGTATATATTAAGTAAAATTCCCCTAATAGCTAATAAGGAAAATATAATGCTTTCTCCTATAAATCTCTATGATAAACTAGAAGAGCCAAGAAAATACCTAGGTGCAGCTAAAAAACATCACCCGTCTACTGTTAAGAATAAATAGCCACATTGAATGTGTCCATTCCCTCTTTTCAGGTAGACAAATGTTCAGTAGAATCAAGCGGGTGAGCTATGAACGCCCTTCACAACAAAAAGAAAAAAAAAAAGAAAAACGAAAGGATAGACGAAAAGAAGATCATACGAAAATGAAACACAAAACGAAAAGTTGGGTAGTTCCACGCTGCCATTCTCTTTTTTTTTTTTTGTTTTTTTCAAGGCAGTGCCCATACTCTTATTCATTCACATGCAATATGGGAACTGCCAACCTTGCAAATTTATTAAGCTAACTATGTCAAATGAGCACTTAGTTCTCTTTGTCCACTAGCTAGGGGTGTAAACGAGTCAGGCCTCTTCGTGAGCTTTTTACATTCGATTCGTACTCGTACTCGTTAATTTTGTGCTTAAAAAAAAATATTCGGCTCGAAATAGGTAAGCTCGTTGAACAACGAACAAAATTTAAGCAAAAGAATGTTCGGCTCGGTTCAGCTTGTAAATATTATTGAGGTCACGTTAAACTTATATAGTGTTTAAAAAAATTTTGATCTTATATAAGTGAGCACAGAAATATTCGCTAGGCTAGAGCTCGGCTCGAACTTGACTCGAATCAGACTCGAACCAAGTCAAAATATTATAAATTTTGAATAAGTTCGGCTCGGGTATGTTAAAGCTCGGCTCGTTTACGTTAAAGCTCGGTGGCTCATTTTAAATCGAGCCAAACTCAAATATACCACTACTTAACTCGGCTCGGCTCATTTACACCCCTACCACTAGCTATACCCGACTCGAAAAAACTAGCATGCAAACGTACAGATATAGCATTCAAAGTAGACGTCATTTGGTCGAGAATAAAATCGTCAATTTCTTGCAAGCACAGGTTCAACAACTCCCACCATGCAAACTAATACATATATGATAAATGCTATATAAAAACAAACACCCATAGTAAAACGCTCTATTGTAATTGGTTGGACATTATTGAATGCTCCTTCCCTTCTGGGCTCATACTGATTTCTCCATTCTACAACTTGTTCTCCAAATCAAGACCCGTATTAAATTGATTGAGTGATGTTGTTGAGCAAGTTTTCCATTTGGGATGGAAACCGAGTGGCAGAGCCCATCTGTAAATTATCTCTGTGAATTAAGCTCCAACCAATTAATAGGTGTTACACTTGACTTAATGGCTGATTCATTGCCCAGAGCCGGGAACAGTTAAGAGCTATTATTGAGACAGATTCCATGACCGTGTAATAATCAGCCATGACAGCAAGCTAAACGGGGCCACACCCGTTTTACGAGCTAAGTACTCTGCCAGTGTGGGAGCTCCAATTATTCCATCTAGATATGTGATATAGTACTTCATCAAGTTTCCTTTTTCAAATTGGGTCCCCCTTTCCATAAAGTTTGATTACTTGCAATGACAAAAAACAACCTCTATCCTAGAACAATATGTAATAAAACTGCCTTTAGATCCAACTTGCAAGAGGGATTGATAATAAAATATTGTCCACCTCTAATTGTGATCCTGCAACTAATATGTTTCATTAATTTTTTCTTTTCTTAACGGAACGATGAAGAAACCCAGGTCGAAGTTGACCTTGTTCGAGTTGAAACTGCACAAGACGCACATGTATTCTTGCCAAACGGACAACTGTGCACTTCTTGGTTGAAGCGTCGACTTGGACCCATTATTTCACTCGGCCGCATATAGAGACCACTCATTAGAACTTGCCAAACTCGCAGCGAATCTTCGTCGAGTCAAGACGAGTTAGGCAAATCAGAGCTTGGCGCTTCACCAAGTCCACATTGATATGGAAGTGTTCCTCTGCCTAATAAGCCATGTTAGACCAAACTGAAACTGGACTGGGCCGAGTTATTTTTTTTGGCCGGCATTCATATATTTATTTTTTTCGAAGTTATTGCATTCATCATTGATTACACTTGGGAAATGGTTGGTTTATAATTAGATTTAGAAGATAGTTTAATGGTGGAAGGGAAATGAGCGCCATGTGCTTCGAAGCGAGTGCAGACAGAAAACCAGTATTTGGTGAAAAGTAATTATACAGAACAATTAGAACAAGGGAGATGATCGGTTGATAACGTAATCGCCTATGAATGCGTGGAATCTGTAAAAAAAAAAAAGATAACGTAATTATTTGACTTTGATGCTAAAGAAGCAAAAGTGTATAAAGAAGAAAGACGAGGAAGATGACCACCGACAATATTCTTAATCAGAGCCGATTAATCCTGCATGTTAGTACTTTGGTAGAGTAAAACGAAACAGTAATAGGGGTTACCGTCAAATCTTAGAATTCATTTACTACGTACTTAATAAACAATGTCATTATCGGATCTAATCGTCATTAATGACATTAAGATCACATCAATGAATAAGATGTTTTTGAAAGATCAATAAGTAACAAGGACGAGCAAACATGGCACATCTCGACGCTGCGTCGAAATTCCTTTGTAGAATTCTTTGAGGGATGAAAATGGTGTCCCCTACGAGAAAGAAACCAAACAGGTCGTCTTCCATTTCTGACGAATAGAAAGGAACCCTCTTGCCAGTTTCACCAAACTCCTACTCCTACTCCTACCATGGCGACAATCGACGTTGTCGTCGATCGTAATCTCAATTCATATACGCGAGTCGAGATCGAAGACATAACATCGACGTCATTGCACCATACACGCGTTGTATCGTATATTAAATTACAACTGCATGTTGATTTTAATTAAATTGATTCACAGTTTTAGATTCTTTTTTTTTGGGATGGTTAAACTTTTCTGTACATGTCTTTCCTTTATAGTGTTTGGTTCGCGTATCACTTTCTCCTTCGACCTTCTCGTCTCTCTCTCTGTTATTTCGTCTGCTCCACTGCTTTCATACGCCTTCTTCTGGTCGCATTTATTTGCGACTCGCCCATATTCCCCTCTCTGCATCAACCAGCCCTTCTCACCGCAATAATTTCTTACCTTTTTCTGATCTTGTTTCCATCTTTCTCTTTCTCTGCTCCAAAGCTGGGGTCACCTATATCTCTGTGCTCCTGGTTTTCTTAATGCCCGGCTAGTGCAGTAGTCCTACCACTTCGTCTCCTACTCTCACCACTAGAACCAAAAGATGGCTGCCCATGTCCCTTTTGATCTGTAAGACCACATGCTCCAACCTGCGAAAAGCTCCACTGACCACCCAGCTCTGCTTTCCCTGAAGTCCTTCCAAACATTCATGTATTTCTGAATAAGTTCATGTGAAGAAGACTGCCATACCTTCCCTTGTTTGAGTTCTGTTGAGTGTTGATCATGGGGAAGAGCACCGAGTTGTGCTTTGTCTTTGCTGTTCTATCCTTGTTCTGCTTCTCCTTGAGTTTGGGGCAGTTGCCTTTGTCCCAAACTTATAGTCTCTTCAGAATCCGGCAGCAGCTTGAATTTTCACCAGTTATCAAGAGCTGGAATCGGCGCACCAACTTCTGCTCGCTTCCTCCTACACCCTCTCTCACAATTGTCTGCACACAAGACCGAGTAACTGTACTCACCATTGTGGGTGGCAAACGTCCACCACCATCTCGCAAGAGCTTTGCTGTTTCCTCGTATACTCTGTCGTCGAATTTCTCCATTGATTCACTGTTCGCTACACTTTCCAAGATTTCAAGTCTAGAGGTGTTGTCCCTCGTTTCTTTGGGGATATGGGGTGAGCTGCCTTCGAAGATAAATCGGCTTTCTTCCCTGAGAGTGCTGAACTTGAGCTCGAATTCTGTTTATGGGCAGCTTCCGGTAAAGATTTCATCTCTGCCCAATCTCAAGACCCTTGTTTTGCATGGTAATCTGCTCAATGGGAGTGTGCCTGATCTTAGTGGTATGAGGACACTCCAAGAATTAGACATGGCCAACAATCTCCTTGGGCCTAAGTTTCCAGTTCTGCCAAACAAGCTTGTCACTGTTAATCTGCATGCGAATAAGTTCAGCTCCAATGTTCCTCCGAGTTTAGCTTCATTCGATCAGATTCAGAGGCTAGACTTGTCGACAAATCAGCTCATGGGCTCTGTTCCATTTTCTCTGTTTTCTCTGCCGTCCATCCAATACTTGAACATGGCCAAAAATAAGCTCAGTGGTTCTCTACCAAAGACTGCAACTTGCAACAAGGAGTTGAGATATATTGATCTTTCGGACAACCTTCTAACTGGGAGCTTGCCCGCTTGCATCTCTTCAAACTCCTCAAACAAGGTTGTTCTGTATTCAGGGAATTGCTTGTCTTTCGTAAATTCTGTAAATCAACACCCATTCTCATTCTGCAACAAGGAAGGAGCATTTGCAGCAAATCCAAATAACACAGAGAAAAGAACCTCCAAGAGCAATCTTGGGCTTGTTATTGGAATTTGTGTGGCAATTGTGGGCGGCCTGCTGATAATTGGGATACTTCTCTGGTTGATCTTCAGAAAGCTTGGTGGGAAGAACGCAGATGACCACTTGGTGAATACTTCTCTCGTGGAAAAAGCTCTCAAGAAAGCTTCTCCCAAATTATCCGACTCAAGTAATGCATCCTTCAAGTTTTGTTCTCATTGATCTTGAAGAAACATCTCATCTGATATTGAAACTACGAAAACGATTGTGTTGTAATTAGAGGTAAACCTTTGTCTTGAACAGGGAATGATAATGGAGAAATGAGGC